>BROG01000810.1:0-300158 GCA_030159075.1 Atrina japonica
AAAAATCGTTTTGATTTTTTATATCAGAAAATCGATTTTATTTTATCAGAAAATTATTTTTTTACATCAGAAATTCGATTCTTTTATATCAAAAATTCATTTTTTTTTATATAAAAATTCTGATATCAGAAATTCAATTATTTGAATTTGAATGAATTTTTGATATCAGAAAATAGTGAGTATATACTAAAATGGCGCCTTATATACACTGACTACGAAAATGCGTAACAACACGCACACGCGTCTTGGAAAACATTAAAACTACGAAACTTAGACTAACGCTTACGTAACAAAATTTAAACGTTGCCGGTGTTAAAAAACTGAACGGTGCTGGTCTAGTGGTATCAATTAAAATTTAAATAAGATAAATGCATTAACACAGGATTATCAGTGTTTTCACATTTATACTTGCATTAAAAATCACAAAAGTAGAAAGAAATGTCAAACGGTGTCAAATCTGTAACTAAAACACGAGTTAGAGCCTACACGACGCTTATGACAACATACCAGAAGGAACGATATCTAGAGGCTTTCTTTACGACTCGGATGAACTTCAGCTTGTGTCGATCGATGGTCAAATTACTGATGGTCATGGTCAGTCTCAAAATAGATCGATTTTGTTTAGTTAAACACATCCTAACGACATGTAGAATGAAATGACTTGTGACCACTAACCAATGAGAGAAAACATCATCTAGCGACATAAGCAAGCAAGTTTCTATATCAATAGTTTACTGTAAAAGCAACGATATAAATTCTAGTTAGTGTTATTGAGGTGTTAACATGAATTTGCATTTTTCTGATAATAATTTACATATACATGTTGCAACACGATGAAGAAGATACACTGAATGTGTATGATAACTCTGTGGACGTCAACGTAAACAAAATCGTTGTTGATATCAACATAAATCAGTAAGATATCAATTCAACGTTAACAAGATCGTTGTTGATATCAACGTAAATCAGTAAGATGTCGACGTGAACGTAAACTAGATCGCTATTGATATTAACGTAAATCAGTAAGATACCAATTCAACGTAAACAAGTTCGTTGTTAATATCAAAGTAAATCAGTAAAATATCAAAGTAAACAAGATTGTTGTTGATATCAACGTAAATCAGTAAGATATCAATTAAACGTAAACAAGATCGTTGTTGATATCAACGTAAATCAGCAAGATTTCAATTCAACGTAAACAAAATCGTTCTTGTTACCAACGTAAATCAGTAAGATACCAATTCAACGTAAACAAGTTCGTTGTTAATATCAAAGTAAATCAGTAAAATATCAAAGTAAACAAGTTCGTTGTTGATATCAACGTAAATCAGTAAGATATCAATTAAACGTAAACAAGATCGTTGTTGATATCAACGTAAATCAGTAAGATATCAATTAAACGTAAACAAGATCGTTGTTGATATCAACGTAAATCAGTAAGATGTCAACGTGAACGTAAACAAGATCGTTGTTGATATCAACGTAAATCTGTAAGATGTCGACGTGAACGTAAACCAATAAGATGTCGATATCAATGTAAACTAGATCGCTGTTGATATTCACGTAAACCAGTAAGATGTCGATATCAATGTAAACTAGATCGTTGTTGATTTAAATGTAAACCAGGAAAATGTCGATATCTATGTAAACTAGACCGTTGTTGACATAAACGTGAATCAGAAAGTTGTCGACGTCAACGTAAACCAAATCGTTGTTGATGTTAACGTAAACCAGTAAGATGTCGATATCAATGTAAACTAGATCGTTGTTTCAGTAAGATGTTGCGTCGACTTGATTTAATTATCAACGTGACTACAGATGTCTAGCTTGTATACTCTCTTCCATCTTGAGTGGTCTGTATTTCCAAAAGCTTTTAAAGTGCCAATTCACTTGTGCAACCCGACTGACCTACGCTGTCCACTTAACGCCAATGTATACAAGAAAACTGACAAAATGTGACACTTGTTGACAAGTATTGGAAGATGCTGCGAAATGTAGATATAATGTACACCAAGAAATGTCAACAATATCCCTGTATATCATATATAACATATCACATAATATCCCTGTATATCATATATAACATATCACATAATATCCCTGTATATCATATATAACATATCACATAACATCCCTGTATATCATATATAACATCACACAATATCCCTGTATATCATATATAACATATCACATAATATCCCTGTATATCATATATAACATATCACACAATATCCCTGTATATCATATATAATATATCACTTAATATCCCTGTATATCATATATAACATATCACATAACATCCCTGTATATCATATATAACATATCACATAATATCCCTGTATATCAAATATAACATATCACATAATATCCCTGTATATCATATATAACATATCACATAATATCCCTGTATATCATATATAACATCACACAATATCCCTGTATATCATATATAACATATCACACAATATCCCTGTATATCATATATAACATATCACACAATATCCCTGTATATCATATATAACATATCACATAATATCCCTGTATATCATATATAACATCACATAATATCCCTGTATATCATATATAACATATCACACAATATCCCTGTATATCATATATAACATATCACATAATATCCCTGTATATCATATATAACATATCACATAATATCCCTGTATATCATATATAACATATCACATAATATCCCTGTATATCATATATAACATATCACATAATATCCCTGTATATTATATATAAAATCACGAATGCACGTGAAGGATTTCCTATTTCATTGTGTTCAACATGTGAAATGGTGGAAAATTGAGGCAAAACAAACCAAAAAGTACCAAAAACAGAACAAAATAAAAGAAAGCGGATGTCGACGAAACTGCGTTGGGACAATCTAGGCAGAGCACGGTATTGATTCGTGATAAACTGCACATTATAAAAGTTTTTTAAGCAGACACAAATCATAAAAGCACGAATTGAAAATCTGTAAAAATAGAGCAGTGTTGTAAGAAGATTAAGCAAGTTCACATTAAAATTGTTCGTCGGTGTGTATCATAGGACTTTCCATATCTAAACCAATTATTATTTTCGATGTTGTTTGTTTTGTTTGTTTGTTGTTGTTTAACGTCCCACTCAAGAATCTTTCACTCATATGGAGACGTCACCAAATGCCGGTGAAGGGCTTCAAATTTTTTTTGGCCTATGCTCGGCACTTACGGCCATTGAGCGGTGAAGGTTCTTTAACGTGCCGACACCTACTGTGACACGGGACCTCGGGTTTTACTGTCTCATCTGCAGGACAGGAAACCAACCTGTCGCCGGCTGGACTCGAACTCACGACCTCACGATCAAGAGTCGAGAACCATGCTACCGACTGAGCCAGGCCGGCACTATTATGATCGATGTAACTGGGGCAAACATACCGCGGACACCCAGAAAACGCAGTTTTACTACGTTAAAGTAGGGGTCTGCACCCGATCCTTTCGGCATATTTCGGCCATCACCATAGCCCGATATTATCAGATATATATATATATATATATATATATATATATATTATGAAACACTATATTCGTCTGCTCAATACGTTTACATGTAAAGTTTTAAGTTTAGGCCGAGAGGTGAGGGAAAGTTTTACAGAGAGAGAGAGAGAGAGAGAGAGAGAGAGAGAGAGAGAGAGAGAGAGAGAGAGAGAGAGAGAGAGAGAGAGAGAGAGAGCGTTTTGAGACATGATATTTATACGAGTTATCTCTCTTTATTTTTGGGACATGATAATTATACGCCCATTACAACACTTGCGATTGAAGAGAGATAAAAACAACAAAACTATATTTAAAACTCTACTGGTAAATAGACAAATACTATAATATCAACGATAAAAATATATTTTTTAATTGTTTTAAATAAATTTGCTGTGTTATAATCCCGACTTGCGTCCGTCAATGGAAATATATGTGGGCAGATCTCGGTAAAATTACGGGGTACACAAACTGTTTACACAACATAAAAATAAGCATTTATCAAGGTTTTTTGCTGAAATAATTTGTATTTTAGAGTAAATATTTTATTTATATAACGGTAGGGCCCTACAGAAACTTTGAAAAGAACATTCAAGAAACCCTGTTGTGAGACTGTTCACGGCAGAACATTGTGTTGATGGGAATAGCCTACGGTACCTAGTACTTCGTGTACACTTGAATCTAGATCTAAAAATATGAAATGCACAACTTTGCGGTGTGTTGCACCCACCTACGGAATATCATTACACTTGTATCAAACGATTCCTTCACATTTTCATTAAACAATGTTCACAATACAGACCTAATATTTCACAGAATGTGCTCAACCTGGCGTTTATGCAAGTTGTAGGTTTTTGTCTGAAGCGGAAAACAATCAAGGTGTTATGACTTATAGTAAAAAGATACAAGAAGCGTTCAAAATAGGGTGCAATAAAGGGTTACAGGGGTGTGATAAAGGGAGGGCTGACACAAGGTATGTGATAAAGGGCACGAACTGGCTCCTGTATCAGAGATGAAAAAACCCTGTATTTTGTAGTAAGTATATGATATATATATATATATATATATATATATATATATATATATATATATATATATATATACAAGTATAAATATATATATATATATATACTAATAACTAATCATAGCATGAGACATGATAATTATACGCTCATTACAACACTTGCGATTGAAGAGAGATAACTCGTATATAAAAGTGTTTATAGTCTCTCTCTCTCTCTCTCTCTATCTCTCTCTCTCTCTCTCTCTCTCTCTCTCTCTCTCTCTCTGTGCATAAAACTTTCCCCACCTCTCGGCCTAAACTTAAACTTTACATGTAAACGTATTGAACGGACGAATATAGTGTTTCATAATGAATGCGTTCAAAGACATGATGTTTTATAACAAATATCTTCAAAAGACATGATCTTTCATAATGATTTCGTTCAGATGCATATATAACGTACACCCAATTTATCAAGTGATAGCATTTGCTTGAAAACGGAAAATTACTTAAATATTACCCTCAACACAGAATACAAATAATCGTTACCGAAATAAAAACTCCCTTTGCTTTGCAACAGATCAATTTAACTTTAAAAGTTGTTTTTACAATACCTAACGTTTTGTGAAAATTTACTTACAGAGCGTTAAGTACTGCAATGCTACGTGCATTCCTGCAATCACTTCCCTCTGGGTATGAATATGAAATCGTTATTGTTTGATCTTTGATGGACTTTTCCACTGCTTGTTGCTATTTACGAACATCAGTAACAAATTGTTCTCTACAGTGTTGCGTCGTAAGTGAGCGGTCGATTTGCAAAAGTAAAACATAATTTATTTACCTTTATAAGATATCGATTCACTATATTTACGTACTTACTGCAACTCCCTTCATTGCAGGTATACAGAGCGATGTAATGCATAGGTTAGTGTTTGTAGTCACGTGACCGCTTTACTTTTTGGCGTAGGAATACATGAATAAGAAACACTTTTTATCTATTTCATAGACAAGTCTTTTCTGAAATTTCAATATATGAACGAATAAATAAAGAAGAAAATATCACACATTTATTTCTTATTCATTTTATCGTAAAAGCCATACATTACCACAAAACAAACAAAAATCACATAGAGAAATCGGAAATGTAGCACACTGTACCCCACAGGCCCATATCGCGATTATATCTAGGTCATGATCAGAAACACAGAAATGAAAGTTCGCTTCGTAGAATTGTAACTTGTCTGTTGAACAGTAAAAAGAGAGTTAGGCCTAGTGTAACTTTGTCAAGTATCACTGATAAACAGGTTGTTTGTCTTCACCGGATAGGCCTATTCCTGTCAGAAACAATTCGTCGTTCACATCGTCTGATCGTGTTAAATCAGCTCCATATCGCATTTCATGTACTCTCCTGGCTAATTCTGAGATCCTAATCTTGCAAAACCTGCAATGTCAACCAAGTGATCATAGGTTTCTAAGTAATGGAGTTATTAACGGAATACTCTATATATGAATCATAATTCAGGCTATCGTGTTCATGTAATATGTCAGCTGATCGGTAAATACTGAATTGGCCTACATAACACATGCTGAAATACTTAAGACATTTTCCAGTTGACCGGTAAAATGTCAATTGTAGTTGTCATGAATGAAAATTAGCGGTCTCCCTTCTAATATGTCACACTCAAGCTTTCTATGGTATATCCCATTATCAGAATTCAAACGGAAATTCGTTGCAAAGCAGTTGTCATTCGACCGCATGGCCATTTGCATTTTCAATTATCTTCTGACACATTTTACTGTCTATGCTGCACAGCATTTTTTTATCATCCATTGCATGTATATTCCATGCTTTTTCAAAAATTAATTATACTCATCCGTTAAAGATATTTCAACACATTTTGGGGTGTATATTTTCTTTAAAGGAAAGTGGCGGAACAGCTATGCTGAAGGTGAAGAATTTTAAATGACATGTATCAATTTAAAACGTATAGGATACTTTCTAGTATATTCCGTATCGCTTGATAAAACTGCTGTTTTAATCAATGCCAACTATGGATATGGAATACTCCCCATGACACCTGGTGTCACCTCTGCTTTTACAAGAGGTTAAAACTACATTCCGGGGAGTAATGTTCATAAATAAACTTTTCTGTACTAACTTAATGCGTATTTGCATTTGCTTTCGTTGCAAGTTCTATTCCAATTGATAAGTTAATTAATCGTGGTAAACATCCAACACATTCATCTCATACGTCGATTTTTTTTTCATTAGGAGTGATTTTCTAAAGAAAATGTCAAAAATTACAATAACGTCCCGAAAATTACAATAATGTCCCCGGAATGTGACTTTTATATTTATTCAATATTTACTATATACGTACATTATAATGTAGTTACAGTGACTTTTGATCATGTACTGTAGTAACTGTAATAACGTGTTACCATGAGTAATGTGCGGTCACACATGTATATATGTCAAGTGAACATCAAAACGTGATTATGTATAGTGCTGAAGTCGCGCAACGTCTCGAAAACACATATACAGTTCGTAATTTTAAAATACAGATTATTTATAAGTTTATATAAAACACGAATGTGAGTATTACTGCCTTATGACCCAGGTTATATAAAACACAAATATTAGTGTTACTTTAATGCAATGTAACGTTTAAAATATTGAATAAGATAGAGATGAATTTAACATAGTTACGCAAACATCAACTGCTTCCAGATGAACGACGTGTAACCCAAATTAGGAATGTACAATTTTTATTGTAGATAATAATTAGATGATGTTGAAGCCACGTTGCTAGTATATTTCAATGAAAAGAAATCTGTGGAAATAATTAAAACATGTTACAAAACACTTCAGACGAAGTGCACGACCAGGAAGTCACGTGTAAGTGTGTCCATTAAATCTACGGAAGTCATAAGACTATCAAGAAATCATTGATATATGTCATAACCATGTGACCTATTCATTTATGGATCTAACGATGTCTTTTCACCGAATTTCACAAAATTGTAGAAATGTAAAATCTCGTAATATAAAAAGTCTGAGATACCAAAATATAAATCTTTAGGATGTCCAGGATATAGATACAAATCTGGTTAAAATGGACAAACACGGAGGTGGGGTCAGGTGTAATAGAGGAGTAAGCATCCCCTGTCGAAGGTTTCTATTATATAAAAATTCCACTTAGGGTTTTGGGGTATTTCAAATCCTCTGATAGATGTTCTGAAAGTGGCAGTTGTCACGGCAACAAAGTAAAGGCCTATAATTGGTAAAAATTATGCATGTTAAATTTTATTAAATTATAAAAATTTCAGATACCAAAGTATAAATCAATAGAATGTCCAGGACATAGATACAAATCCGGTAAAAATGGACAAACACGGACCTCTGGAAACCAAGAGGTGGGATCAGGTGCCACGGAGGAGTAAGCATCCCCTGTCGACCGGTCACACCCGCCGTGAGTCCACAGTCAAGTCCAATGAAACAAGCGAGGAGTGTTTCCTCGTCACAATTGGTACAGACGTCTCAACAACCGCCAACGAAAAGGCAACTCAACATTTCACTTAGTGAAACACAGTAGTCGCAAACAAGACTATTATACCGACCGTAAAATTTGCGGAACGTTGACATTAAAACGCGGTTTTCGATATCCCTGTGTCAATAATTTGTCAGTGAGTAGTTTACCTCTGTATATGAAATTTTCATATGTTGTGCACGCCCTGGCATATCGGATCATTTGTGAAATATAAACTCCATATGCGGGTGACTGAGGGATATTACTACTTAAATGTGGAAAATTTACGATGGGAAAGCCGAAATCGTCGCGTTTATCGTATAGCTTAGTTGCTAATTTCCCGTCTGTGTTTATATTAAGTAAAATGTTTAAGTATGAAGCGTGTGTGCTTGAATCTGTTGTATCTTTAATTTCTAGTTCGCTGGGATATATCACATTGACATATGTATGAAAATTGTCATTATTAATTGACAAAACGTCGTCGATATATATCTAAATGTCAAATTAAAGGACACCGCTAACTTTTTCTTCTTTTGATTCAGCAGTTTCTGAATGAAGTCTGCTTCGTATGAATAAAGGAACAGGTCGGCCTGTAAAGGGTAGATAAAAGTATTTTGGAATTTAAATTCAATGGTAGATGTTACAGAAACATCAGTTGTAACTGGTCAGAATTATTTTATAGAAGTAACTGAAATGTATAAAAAAACAATACAAAAGATACCGATTTTCATGAAATATTTCAATTGTTTGTACAGATTTATGCATTACAAAGTTGTTGAGTCCAAAATGAGGAATATTATGTAAAAATTTCAAGTTTATAAACAAAGACGTGTATTTTAGATGATAACTAAAATGCTAATTTCAGCTTTTTTATAGACATGCATGTGTGTGTCTACGTTGGATTCCATTATTTCTGTTGGAAGTACATAGCATGCCAATTTTTCGTCAAAATATTATGTAAACTATTTATTGATAGCTGAAAAGATAAAAAATGTCAAGTGTAACTTTTTTTGCAATAACAAATAAAAGCTGTAAACTATCAGGCGCCGTTTTACTTTTTAATACAAGTTAGTGATATCACTCTTTCGAATAGGTGATATCACTTATTCGAAAAGTTGATGCCACTTATGCGAATAGCTGATATCACTTTTATAAATTCTTAAGTGATATCACTTATACGAATGAGAGATATCACCTATTAAAATGAGTGATATTACCTATTCAAATGAATGAGCGATATCACCTACGAAAATTGTCGGCGATTGGGAATATGTACAGTACTGAACTTGGAGGAAATGATACTTATTCTACAGTTGGAAACATAACTATAAATTATTGTAAATTGTACCTAAATCAAATGTACGAATAACCCACTTCTAACACCATAGAAAGACGACAGATAATTAGACAGTGAACAGAATGAAATAACACAGTTATAATATTTGTCCATTACAATTTATTTATTCAAGATTTTATCATCTACCCTGAAATTGAATTACAGATCTTAAAATCATTATATAACAAAAATATATATCACATATAAGGGTAAAATATCAAAAATATCGTTCTTTACCGATTTCCCTTTCATCTGATATTTTGCATAGAAAACTTTAAAAACGACTTACTAAAATAAGATAATTGTAAAAATATTGGAGTTCTGCTACATGTTGATACGTATGCGTAAACAGACATTGTGGATACTTTAATGTGCATCTTGAATTATCATGAATAATAACAAAAAACTTAACAATAATGTATCACATTTGATAGAAATCAAAAACATTTGTGAGGCAAACTTAAGCAGATGGACAAGTCTGCGTAATTTATATTCTCACAGAAAAACAAAACAGCATCTGTATCATGAAGACAACTAACTCTTTACGACAAATACGGGTGAATAATGGGGATAACACGTTAAAACAAAACACACCATTTATAACAATGTTTTGTTGGGTATAACAACACAATTAATAACAATGTTTTGTATATATTTTGGTATAACAACACAATTTTATTCTATAATTGTAAAAGGGGCATTATCTTTTTTTATCTTCCCCTTTTTACTACTTAGATTGGTCTACAATGACGAGAAATACACTGGGGCAATATCTGTTTTTTTATCTTCCCCTTTTTACTACTAAGATTGGTGTACAATGACGAGAAATACACTGGGGCAATATCTGTTTTTTTATCTTCCCCTTTTTACTACTTAGATTGGTGTACAATGACGAGAAATACACTGGGGCAATATCTGTTTTTTTTATCTTCCCCCTTTTTACTACTTAGATTGGTCTACAATGACGAGAAATACACTGGGGCAATATCTGTTTTTTTATCTTCCCCCTTTTTACTACTTAGATTGGTGTACAATGACGAGAAATACACTGGGGCAATATCTGTTTTTTTATCTTCCCCTTTTTACTACTAAGATTGGTGTACAATGACGAGAAATACACTGGGGCAATATCTGTTTTTTTATCTTCCCCTTTTTACTACTTAGATTGGTGTACAATGACGAGAAATACACTGGGGCAATATCTGGTTTTTTTATCTTCCCCCTTTTTACTACTTAGATTGGTCTACAATGACGAGAAATACACTGGGGCAATATCTGGTTTTTTATCTTCCCCCTTTTTACTACTTAGATTGGTGTACAATGACGAGAAATACACTGGGGCAATATCTGGTTTTTTATCTTCCCCCTTTTTACTAATTAGATTGGTCTACAATGACGAGAAATACACTGGGGCAATATCTGTTTTTTTATTTTCCCCTTTTACTACTTAGATTGGTGTACAATGACGGGAAATACACTGGGGCAATATCTGTTTTTTTATCTTCCCCTTTTACTACTTAGATTGGTCTACAATGACGAGAAATACACTGGGGCAATATCTGTTTTTTTATCTTCCCCCTTTTTACTACTAAGATTGGTCTACAATGACGAGAAATACACTGGGGCAATATCTGTTTTTTTTTATCTTCCCCCTTTTTACTACTAAGATTGGTCTACAATGACGAGAAATACACTGGGGCAATATCTGTTTTTTTATCTTCCCCCTTTTTACTACTTAGATTGGTCTACAATGACGAGAAATACACTGGGGCAATATCTGTTTTTTTATCTTCCCCCTTTTTACTACTTAGATTGGTCTACAATGACGAGAAATACACTGGGGCAATATCTGTTTTTTTTATCTTCCCCCTTTTTACTACTTAGATTGGTCTACAATGACGAGAAATACACTGGGGCAATATCTGTTTTTTTTATCTTCCCCCCTTTTTTACTACTTAAATTGGTCTACAATGACGAGAAATACACTGGGGCAATATCTGTTTTTTTATCTTCCCCCTTTTTACTACTTAGATTGGTCTACAATGACGAGAAATACACTGGGGCAATATCTGGTTTTTTTATCTTCCCCCTTTTTACTACTTAGATTGGTCTACAATGACGAGAAATACACTGGGGCAATATCTGTTTTTTTATCTTCCCCCTTTTTACTACTTAGATTGGTCTACAATGACGAGAAATACACTGGGGCAATATCTGTTTTTTTATCTTCCCCTTTTTACTACTAAGATTGGTGTACAATGACGAGAAATACACTGGGGCAATATCTGTTTTTTTTATCTTCCCCCTTTTTACTACTTAGATTGGTCTACAATGACGAGAAATACACTGGGGCAATATCTGTTTTTTTTATCTTCCCCCTTTTTACTACTAAGATTGGTGTACAATGACGAGAAATACACTGGGGCAATATCTGTTTTTTTTATCTTCCCCCTTTTTACTACTAAGATTGGTCTACAATGACGAGAAATACACTGGGGCAATATCTGTTTTTTTATCTTCCCCCTTTTACTACTAAGATTGGTGTACAATGACGAGAAATACACTGGGGCAATATCTGTTTTTTTATCTTCCCCTTTTTACTACTTAGATTGGTGTACAATGACGAGAAATACACTGGGGCAATATCTGTTTTTTTATCTTCCCCTTTTTACTACTTAGATTGGTCTACAATGACGAGAAATACACTGGGGCAATATCTGTTTTTTTATCTTCCCCTTTTTACTACTTAGATTGGTCTACAATGACGAGAAATACACTGGGGCAATATCTGTTTTTTTATCTTCCCCTTTTTACTACTTAGATTGGTGTACAATGACGAGAAATACACTGGGGCAATATCTGTTTTTTTAGTTTCCCCCTTTTACTACTTAGATTGGTGTACACTAACGAAAAAGAGATATTGTAGAGGTGTGTTTGTTCCATTGTTTTATTGTAGAGGTGTGTTCCATTGTTTTATTGTAGAGGTGTGTTCCATTGTTTTATTGTAGAGGTGTGTTCCATTGTTTTATTGTAGAGGTGTGTTGAGGTGTGTTCCATTGTTTAATTGTAGAGGTGTGATCCATTGTTTTATTGTGGAGGTGTGTTCCATTGTTTAATTGTAGAGGTGTGATCCATTGTTTTATTGTAGAGGTGTGTTCCATTGTTTTATTGTAGAGGTGTGTACCATTGTTTTATTGTTGAGGTGTGTTCCATTGTTTAATTGTAGAGGTGTGTTCCATTGTTTTATTGTAGTGGTGTGTTCCATTGTTTCACTGTAGAGGTGTGTTCCATTGTTTTAGTGTAGAGGTGTGTTTGTTCCATTGTTTTACTGTAGAAGTGTTTACATTGTTATTGTAGAGGTGTGTTCCATTGTTTTAGTGTAGAGGTGTGTTTGTTCCATTGTTTCACTGTAGATGTGTATTTCACTGTTTTACTGTAGAGGTGTTTACATTGTTATTGTAGAGGTGTGTTCCATTGTTTAATTGTAGAGGTGTGTACCATTGTTTTATTGTGGAGGTGTGTTCCATTGTTTAATTGTAGAGGTGTGTTCCATTGTTTTATTGTAGTGGTGTGTTCCATTGTTTTACTGTAGAGGTGTGTTCCATTGTTTCAGTGTAGAGGTGTGTTTGTTCCATTGTTTTACTGTAGATGTGTATTTCACTGTTTTACTGTAGAGGTGTTTACATTGTTATTGTAGAGTTGTGTTCCATTGTTTAATTGTAGAGGTGTGTACCATTGTTTTATTGTGGAGGTGTGTTCCATTGTTTAATTGTAGAGGTGTGATCCATTGTTTTATTGTAGTGGTGTGTTCCATTGTTTTACTGTAGAGGTGTGTTCCATTGTTTTAGTGTAGAGGTGTGTTTGTTCCATTGTTTTATTGTAGAGGTGTGTACCATTGTTTTATTGTGGAGGTGTTTACATTGTTATTGTAGAGGTGTGTTCCATTGTTTTAGTGTAGAGGTGTGTTTGTTCCATTGTTTTACTGTAGATGTGTATTTCACTGTTTTACTGTAGAGGTGTTTACATTGTTATTGTACAGGTGTGGTCCATCGTTTTATTGTAGTAGTGTGTACCATTGTTTTATTGTAGAGGTGTGTTCCATTGTTTTACTGTAGAGGTGTGTTCCATTGTTTTAGTGTAGAGGTGTTTGTTCCATTGTTTTACTGTAGATGTGTATTTCACTGTTTTACTGTAGAGGTGTTTACATTGTTATTGTAGAGGTGTGTTCCATTGTTTAATTGTAGAGGTATGATCCATTGTTTTATTGTAGTGGTGTGTTCCATTGTTTTACTGTAGAGGTGTGTTCCATTGTTTTAGTGTAGAGGTGTGTTTGTTCCATTGTTTTACTGTAGATGTGTATTTCACTGTTTTAATGTAGAGGTGTTTACATTGTTATTGTAGAGGTGTGTTCCATTGTTTTATTGTACAGGTGTGGTCCATCGTTTTATTGTAGGTGTGTTTCATTGTTTACTGTAGATGTGTATTTGATTGTTTTACTGTAGATGTGTATTTCATTGTTTTACTGCAGAGGTCTGTTCCACTGTTTCATTGTAAAGTTGTGTTCCATTGTTTTATTGTAGAGTTACTTTACTGTAGAAGTGAGTTTGTATTATCAATCTACCATTATGATATAATCAATTATGTTTGACATCAGACCATGATTGTGATGTAATAGATCTTTTCCAAATTGTTTTGTTCTGACATACTTCGTTATAGTATTATGCACTTAAAAACGTGTTCTACATAACTTCTGGTTATTGAGTTTATCCCATAGGTGCCCAGAATTGTGTGTTACATTGAAAGGAGCCAGATATGAGAAGTAGCCTAAAGTAAAGGCATGACACATGTCAACTTTACAAGAATGAACACGTAATTTAACTTTCCCCGTACTTAAATGACCTGAAACAAGATATCATTGAATGTCATTAACGTAGACATTATGAAACCGGAAATGACCTGGGTCACATTTCTGTTGACGTGACGCAATCTGTGTATAAACTATTCCACAAAACTGAATGGAATGTGACAACTAGAAAAAGGTCGATTAGCAGATTTTTGGCATCAGACAATGACTGTGATGAAATTAGCAGGATATGTTTGACATAAGACAATGACTGATAGAATTAGCAAAATATGTTTGACATCAGACAATGACTGTGATAGCATTATCAAGATATGTTTGACATCAGACATGACTGTGATAGAATTAGCAGGATATCTTTGACTTCAGAAAATGGTTGTGATAGAATAAGCAAGATAACTTTGACTTCAGAAAATGGTTGTGATAGAATAAGCAAGATATCTTTGACTTCAGAAAGTGGTTGTGATAGAATTAGCAGGATATCTTTGACTTCAGAAAATGGTTACAACAAGACGGAACTGGTTACAATACATGATATTGATGACATGCTAAAACAAAATATGCTTGAGGAACTATGCCCCCAGGGCTAAGTCATAATGCTTGAGGAACTATGCCTCCAGGGCTAAGTCATAATGCTTGAGGAACTATGCCTCCAGGGCTATGTCATAATACTTGAGGAACTATGCCTCCAGGGCAAATTCATATACTGATAAGTCCCATAACTCGGCAAATATTGCCTTATGTTGGCCATAACCATTGTACAGGTAATTAACTATCATAATACAACAAGTACACAGTACAGGTTAGTAACTATTGTGATACAACAGGTAAACATAGTACAGGTAAGTAACTATCATGATACAACAGGTAAACATAGAACAGGTAAGTAACTATCTTGATACAAAAGGTAAACACAATACAGGTAAGTAACTATCTTGATAGAACAGGTAAACATAGTACAGGTAAGTATTGAGCAAATCACAAGAAAGCAGTACAAGATAAAATCGCTAATAAACATGAAAAACAGTAGGCTCACTGAACCTTAAAAATCACCTGAGTGAAATGTATTTTACTAACAATATACAGAAAAGCAACCAAAAGCATGGTGGTGATCACTGAACAATAGAGAAAAACAGCGCAAAATATGAAAATATCGAATTAAATGGGGAAATAACTCCCATAAGGATCAACCTGACAATTTAATTCCTGTTAACTTTTTCATAGATTTTTGTGTACTGAACATTTTTGCTTCTTTCTCTTTCTATCTATTATTCTTTTCAAGAAAATAGGACAAAACTGTCAAAAATATGAAAAATCCACTAAAAGGGGAAGTAACTCCCATAACGGGCAATCTGGTAATTTCGTCCCAATTGACTTTTCAGTAGATCTTTGCATGCAGAACATGTTTTCTTCTTTCACTTTTACTCTACCTATTATACTTTTCAAGATAATGTTAAAAAACATCCAAAAACATAAAAAATTAACTTAAAGGGGGAAATAACTCCAGAAAGGGGCAACCTGAAAATTTCGGCCCTCTTGACTTTTTAGTAGATCTTTAGGTGCTGAACTTTTGCTTCTTTCACTTTTACTCTACCTATTATACTTTTCAAGATAATAGGACAAAACTGTCAAAAACATGAAAAATCCACTTAAAAGGGAAAACACTCCCACAAGGGGCAACCCTGACAATTTCGGCCCTGTTGACATTTTTGTAGATCTTTGCATGCTGAACATTTTTGCTTTCACTTTTACTTTATCTATTATACTTTTCAAGATAATGTCAAAAAAACATTCAAAAAAAAAGAAAAATCTACAAAAAAGGGAAAATAACTCACATAAGGGTCGACCTGACAATCTCCACCAAAATGATTTGCAAGCCGCTCATTTTAAGGTAACAGATTTTTTTTCTAGCTTTAATAATTTTGGAGATACATGTATTAAATCAAAAATATCTGCTGACTCATTCGTTCTATATTTAGCCAGGGCAGCCATGTTTGGTCCTAGCCCCTTTTCGTCAGCAAACTTTATGCAGCTTTACATGGGTATACTTTCTATCAAGTTTGGTTCAAATTGGTCCAATGGTTCTGGAGAAGTAGTAAAAAATGTTGAAAAGTTCACAAAAAAACTTATATTCTCCATTCACTTATTTGTCTGTGACCTTGACCTTTGACCCTATGACCTTGAAATTTTGTCAAAATGATCCTCAGGTAATTTTTAACAACTTTTAATATATCTTTGTATGCAAAAAGTCTATCAGTTTTGAGTTATTGAACAATTTGTAATACAAATATACTCTGTGTTACTGAAAGACCCCAAGTGGCTCGTTTAGTGAAGGATTTCATTTTCGTTCGCAAACTTTGTAGATATTGACTTTACAATCATGCATACAAAATTTATAACTCATTTGATCATTGGTTCATAAGAAGAAGATTTTAAAAGATGTACCAAGTTTTGGTCCCTTTTTGGCCCCTTTCAGGGCCCCTATTGGCCCTATCCCTTTTTCATTTGCAAACTTTATTCAGCTTCACATGGGGATGTTATATGCCAAGTTTGGTTAAAATTGGCAAACTGGCTCTAGATAAGAAGAAGTTTGAATGCAAAAGTTAACAGACGGATGACGGAAGACGACGGACCTTTGGCTTATAAAAATATTATAGATAAATAACAAGCAAATTACAAGAAAACAGTACAGATAAGTAACAAGCAAAGTACAAGAAAACAGTACAGGTAAATTACAAGCAAATCACAAGAAAACATACTACAGGTAAATTACTAGCAAATCACAAGAAAACGATACAGATAAGTAACAAGCAAATCACAATAAAACAGTACAGGTAAGTTACAAGCAAATCACAAGAACATGTATAACAGGTAAGTTACAAGAAAACGATGTGATGTGATCTAAATACTGCTATTTGAGATGTTTTTAATTTTACTTTTTAAGTCTCATAAATAATATCAAAATAAATATATCCATGACTTTTTGCTAGTTCACACCATCGTTAATTTTTATTTATTTACTTAAACTATAATTACAATTTTGACAACTTAAACAATACTCTTGTACAGAACCATTTTTTGGACATAGTTTCAAATGACATCCTGAAATCTATAATGACCTGCACAGTAATCTAGATGTGAAGAATTAACACCAAAGAAGGAGATGGACTAATGGGAAGGATTTCAATAACACCAAGGAAGGAGATGAGATGGGAAGGATTTCAATAACATCAAGGAAGGAGATGGACAAGATACTAGATGGGAAGGATTTCAATAACACCAAGGAAGGAGATGAGATGGACATGATACTAGATGGGAAGGATTTCAATAACACCAAGGAAGGAGATATACAAGATACTAGATGGGAAGGGTTTCAATAACACCAAGGAAGGAGATGGACAAGATCCTAGATGGAAAGGGTTTCAATAAAACCAAGGATGAAGATGAGATGGACACGATACTAGATGGGAAGGATTTCAATAACACCTAGGAAGGAGATGAGATGGACAAAGTAATAGATGGAAAGGGTTTCAATGACACCAAGGAATGAGATTGACAAGATACTAGATGGAAAGATTTTAATAACATCAAGGAATGAGACAGACAAAATAGTAAATCGGAAGGATCCTACTGTCTGTAAAAACAAACACGGTAACGTTTTTCTTAACTTTACATGACAGAAACCATCAAGTAATTAATGAAATTGCTTTTTCATTCTAAGAAGGTCAAAGTCCTAGCTATTTATGTAATTCAAAGGAGTAAATCTAATACTCAAGATCCTAGTTAAACTCTAAACTAGTACAGCTGTAATGGCAGCAGCCACTGTTGTCGATTTATGTAGGAACAGATTATTATTTTTATATGGTGTAAAGGTCTCATCACTCATAAGTCACAAAAGACATTGGATTGAAAAACTCAGCGAAACACCCCTGCACGTGAATTGACTTATTCTTTGACTTGCACACTGGAACATTATATGTAAACATCCTCAATCATTTCTGACAAAGGTCATAAATAGCACTTAGTGATTATAATCAAGATTTATTATACGTTGGAACATAGTCAATGGGAAGAAATGTTTAAGTTTCTCCTTATCTTTGATCTGCTTGGATATTGTCTCTACGTGATGACATTTTGTTACAAATATTTACGGAAAACACTTTCTAAAGTTTTCCAAAGTTGGTTGGACAGACAGTATGAATGAGATGGAGGCAGCAGTGCATACAGTACTCTATCATTTACTGACAGTATACAATAATTGACTTTGGTTGAAGGTGACATAAAGATTTATCAGTCCAAAGAAACATGATATTGACAGAGGCGAAGCTGAGGTCAATTTCATATATCTTTGGACTGATGAATTTTATGTCATCCGAAACTAAAGTCGAATATTATTTTATTATATGATTTCTTCCAAAAACAAAAGATTCCTCATTTTAGATTTAATGTTATAAATTTTAAAACGATTCTACATCCTAAGGCAATGATGATCTAAATGTTCGTACAGCCATTGCTGTGGATCTTCTGGTATTTTAGCATCCTTTTCCTCCAAAATTCTTGAGAACTTGTCATCAGTAATTGTAGCTAACTGGCTAGTCCCCCTTTAAGCTTGCCATGATTGTATACAAACACTAAAAGTGGCAGTTTAATGTGAGCAAGTTTCTGATTGGTTTATCAAATGTGATTCATCCAATTGTATACAATTGCACAAATTGGAAAAGAACAGAAGCACAAGAGAGCAATATAACAATCCACAGTCATCTGGACTATCCAAGGAATGAAAGTATGATGGCTATTGAGATTTATCAATACAAATTGCCAATAGTTACGACCAATCAGAGTTCAGAAAATTCACAAATGACATAAAACGAATTCTATTACGACAATGAAAAGCTGTCAAGATCTGGTCTATACAGTGTTATAGATTCATTGAGTAATGATATATCACAAGTGTAGATGATGATGATGACATCACAAAAACGTTTATGGTTTACCAATTACAAAAGCACACTGTAACTATTCAACCGGTATATTTTAGTGTACTGTAAAGACAGTTTTATTCGCAAGATTTATTTACGCGTAATGAAGAATGATAATAGTTTGATGAAATGGGGATATGAAATCGCAAATAAATTTAGAACTTGTGTATCATGAAAATAAAGTCCTGCAAAAACGTCTGGACTTACAGTATTAAAATGGTCATGATAATATACACCTATCAATATACTTTATTTGTAAGCACAATTTCCCTAACAAGCATTATAGACCGACTTTACTATATTGTAAATGTAATATTATGCATTACGGATGTTTGATTTGAAGGTACCTTAAATGTTTTTACAATTTCTTCCATAGTTGAGTATGTTCCAGTACAAAACCCTACAAGTCCTAGTAAAATGATTAATAAGTTTTTTAACAATACAATGCAAGATAATTTTTCACCCTCAGCAGAATATGTAATAATCTCTATAACTGGTGGAATTATGAGAGCCAACGAACTGCTAGCAAATGCACCAATCAGAGATATCAACAGATCAAGATGCGGGACTACCATTGCAACTAAAGCTACAAGAAAGAAAAAAATGTCAATTAGAATCAACTAGGAAGACATTTTATTAAATTGTTGGTATTGAAATATCAGGATTTATCAATTAGATAATTTTGTTATTTTTAATTGTTTTCATAGTGAGAAAAAAAACACTCTATGCAAAATCAATGTAAGCTGTGTTATTTTCCAAAATCGTTTCAAATTCTGGGACTCTTTTTCTTGTTCTATGAGAATTTTTTTTATTAAAAAATGTAACAAATAGAATTTTGCCAATTGATCTTGTGAGGCAGAAGAATACATGCAGCATTTTACATTTTGGTAAATCACCCGACCTTATGTACTATTATCTAGTCAATTTGTACAGAAAGTACTATTTCTGTCAATAAGTTATATCTACAATCATTTAAACATGATGCTAATTAGATTCACCTCCAAATCTATTATTTATGTAAAGAATGCAATGTGTGTAGGGATAATCGTCTATTATATACATTGACATTTTTACTCTTATTAAATTTTCGCCATTTTCGTCTTAGATGAGGTGGCAAATTTAAAATGAAAGCGAAATTTTCAAAGCTAAGTAATTGAGGCATAGACATTTATGCCATTCGTGAGCTCCAGACTGTGGTGATCTGGAGTAAATATGCTTTCTGTTGAAAAGGGGCACAAATAATCAAGTACAGTGTATTCCTCTTAATTGCATAGCCAAAACGGCAGAGAAAAATACTGTCATAAAAGCATACTCATAAAACATGGTTTGGTATATTATCATTTCTATTGAAATAGTAATTCCAGACAAAACTTTTTACCATAATCAGTACATTTTTTCCCATTTCGGGAATATTTTATGCAATTAACAGGAGTTCTTGGTTTACCCTATGCAAATAAAAGGAATATTTAACATATTAGAGATAGGAAATAGTTTTGTGTTTTGAGTTCTTATACAATTAACAGGAATATGCAATTATCAAGTATGCAAATAGATGGAATATACTGAATATACTGAATAGACTGGATTTAAGTCAGAGAAACTCTGTCAGCTAAATATAATGTTTTACATATAAATGAATCCTAACCTGTAATTGTAACAAGAAGTGTCCTGAACAGTAATTCTCCAAACAGTTTCTTTCTTTTGGATATCAAACATTTCTCAAATACTGGGTAAATAATTCTGACAGGCACATACATTTGCAGGCCATAAGAAATGAAGATTGAAACAGCAAACATGAGGCTAACAAGCCTGTATAATCTGAAAATGATGAGAAAACACAATCAATACTTAACAGTCAAAAAATTTTAAAATTCAAGTTGTTGTTGTTGTATAATATCCCAGCCTCAAGAATCTTTCACACATATGGAGATGTCACCAAAAGCTGGTTAAGGGCTTCAAGTTTTGGCCTATGCTCGGTACCTACAGCCATTGAGCAGTGAGGGTTCTTTAATCTGCCAACACCTACTGTGACATGGGACCTCAGTCTCACCCAAAGGACAGGAAAAGCCAGCAACCTCCACTGATGCTCATACCCGCGACCCTTCAATTGTGATTCAACACTCCACTGCGGACCTACGATGACTCTTAAAAATTCAAGTAAAGGGGAAATACCATGAGTGTCTACCCGATAATTTCTGCCCAGTTAAAAAATCTGTAGATCTTTGTGTGTTGTGCATTGTACCTGCTTACACTATATATCTATTATACATTTCAAGATTACACCTAAGACAGCCAAAAGCATGTATGTAACATGTATAATCGCCCCATAGTGGCTCATCTATTATGTTTACAACTGGATAAAATATTACTACACGTACTTTATAAATAATGACTGAACAGTCACACATATCAAATATGAAAGCTATTGATTGGTAGGTTATTAAGATTGTTTATAGATGTGCCAAAATTTACCACTTTTTAGCACACTATAGGACCCTAGGGCAGCCACAGCCTTTTTTGAAAGGAGACTGTAAATGGCTTCCCCAGTGGATATTCCCTGTTCAAATTGGTTCAAATTTGTTCAGTGGTTCTTGGAAAAGTCTAAACAAAATGTTTATGAAAGGATGATGAAAAACATGAATGCCCTATTCTATCCAATAAGCTCCCATGTTGCTACAAAAAATAACAAAAAGAGTAGGCACTTTGTACGACCAATTAATAGACAAATCAGTGACATTAAAATGTTAATTTATATAAGGCATGATTGTAAAGTTGTTATTATTATTACCAAGGACACCTATCCTCGAGATAAACTGTTACTTATGCTTGTCTGGTCCACATTTCCTCTTCAACCAAATAGAAAAGATACTTGATCGTTTGTAAAAAACAATCTTGAGCTTTGAGCTCAGTGGAACCAAAATAGAACAATAACATAAAGTATAAGGTACCGCATGTCATAGTACAAAGTTTCAACTCACATTTCATCAGTTGGCAGATTGAGTGTTACACTTCCCTGTGCATCATCACCGAACTTGAGGTATCCATACCAACCCATGGCAGTGTACAAGCAACATATCATTGTCATTCCTAGGTTCAGAACACCGTTGATACCACGGAAATCATGTGGTTTTTTCATTCTATTCTCTATCGGCATGACCTTTAAAGCAAAGGATACAATAACACTCATTAATACTAGGAATTTGCAATCCATGCTGAATATGTATCTACATTCATGTATTGACACTGCATTATCAAGATGTTATTAAAGAAATTATTTTGAAAAATTACAACAAAATAAGGGCTAACTGTAACAGGGGTACTGTTACATGAAGTCCCCCAAATGGTGGAACAAGTCGTGTTGATATCAACCAGCATTAATTACATAACAATCTGCAATTGTTCTTCACAGGTTTTGAGGAATAAAAGCCATACGGCTGAAATTGCAATCAATGATACCTGAAAATTTCAAATTTCATCAAATTCAGACATTGTTCACGTTTTGACCAATCAGAAGCCCCGAAGAAATAATAGTACAGAGCAAACACAACATGTCTCCCAATCTTTGGGGAACATAATTAAGATGATTACAACATGTCTTCTCCACATATGATTCTGTCAAAAAGTAAGACTAATACTTAGTCCAAATACTAACACAAATCAACCTGTTTATGTGTGTGTGTGTGTGTGTGTGTGTGTGTGTGTGTGTGTGTGTGTGTGTGTGTAAACAGTAGATGGATGGATGTATACATTCATGATGTATGTTAAGCATGAATACACGGTGTTCCTACTTGCTTGAGCTAGTTGAGTTATTTCTTTAGCTCATTTGGTACAGTATCAGATTTATAAACCAAGGGTACCAGGTTCAATTCCAGAGAGAGACCATTATATCCCTGTGTGACATTTGGCGCCCACATTCGGATGTAGAGTAGCAGTATTACTGTGTACCTGGAAAGTTTTGATCTCGTTTAATCTTCGTCTTTAGATGAGAAGGCGAATTTAGAATGAATGTAAACTTTTCAAGCTTATTAACTAACGCACGGACATACATACACTATGTGAGACTTTGGTGACTTAGGGCGAATTTAAGACAGGTGATTATGTTTAACATAGATTTGGAGTGTATTGTACCCAACATACAAATTGCCAACACAGTCTTGTAACCCACTGGGTTTTTCTATTTTCCATCATAGTAATATAAAAATATTTCAGATACCAAAGTATAAATCAATAGAATGTCCAGGGCATAGATACAAATCTGGTAAAAATGGACAAACACGGACCTCTGGAAACCAAGAGGTGGGATCAGATGCCATGGAGGAGTAAGCATCCCCTGTCGACCGGTCACACCTGCCTCGAGTCCACAGTCAAGTCCAATGAAACAAGTGAGGAGTGTATCCTCGTCACAATTGGTACAGACGTCTAAACAACCGTCAACGAAAAGGCAACTCAACATTTCACTTAGTGAAACGGAGTAGTCGCAAACAAGACTATTATACGGACCGTAAAATTTGCGGAACGTTGACATTATACGCGGTTTTCAATATCCCTGTGTTAATAATTTGTCAGTGAGTAGTTTACCTCTGTATATGAAATCTTCATATGTTGTGCACGCCCTGGCATATCGGATCATTTGTGAAATATAAACTCCATATGCGGGTGACTGAGGGATATTACTACTTAAATGTGGAAAATTTACGATGGGAAAGCCGAAATCATCGCGTTTATCGTATAGCTTAGTTGCTAATTTCCCGTCTGTGTTTATATTAAGTAAAATGTCTAAGTATGAAGCGTGAGTGCTTGATTCTGTTGTATCTTTAATTTCTAGTTTGCTGGGATATATTGTAACAATATGAGGTACGGGAGATAATACTTTATACGGAATTATATAAATTATGAAATTGGTGTGCCTTGGAATAATAAATGTCGTGTACATACATATAATTTGGAAATACGGGCAGCTATATTAAGTGATTTTGTAATTCGGCTACATGAATAATGTTGACAGTTATTTAGGTATAATTATGAAAGTGAATAATAGAAATTCCAAATTCCAAATTGAAATCATCCTTGATAATTAAATATAATGTTTCGGATAATCAACTTGTAAACATCTTCACAAATTTGAGCATCAATTGTCAAATTGTACCAGAATCAAAAAGAGGAAACAGATGATGTAAATCAAGAAAAACTAGCCAGCGGAAGATCGTCGATAGAAGATATCGAGATTGATGAAACCAATTGGTTTCAATCGAGAAACCCGATCAACAAGACTGTTGGAACTAGTTTTCATTTTACAAAGTAACTGAGAGAAAAGAAATTCGACTCACTGGAGAATGGAAACAATTAAAACTTTATATTGCAATAATCACAGTGAAATGTGAATATACATAAATGAATATAATCCAGGAGGAGTCGGGGAGTTTATTTCAAAAGGAGGACATTTTCCTTAGAAACAGATTTTTGTGCACAAGACGGGGGATTTTCCGTGGACATTTATTAAAGACGGAGGATTTTCCGTGGACATTTAATTACAAGATGGAGGACTTTCCGTGAACATATAATTCCAGTAATTTTGAAGATAAACTGTAAATAAACATTGCTCATAAACATTACTATGACTGAATATGTGAATCAGTGCATGAGGTTCACATGTATTATTATATACATATGTTTAGCTTTTGCTTTTACTTATGATGATAATTAGTAATAAGAGAAAAATGAACTTTGAATAATTGATATGAACATTGTGAAACAAACGTTAAATGATTATTCAAATCATATTCAAAAGCATGAATTGTACATAAAGGAAATTGTTAAATATCCAAGTCACGATATCCAGGTCACGATTTATAATATAAAATTGATATAATATGAATTGATTATGTAAAAATCCAGGTCAAATTGTATTTAAACAATCCAAGTCACACCAATGGGGAATTTTATAAAACGTAAACATTAATAATTATAATTTTTAAAGTATTTATGTAAATGAAATTTTTTTAATTAGTAAAAATTTCAGGGGATAGGGACGTTTGTAACAATATGAGGTACGGGAGATAATACTTTATACGGAATTATATAAATGATGAAATTGGTGTGCCTTGGAATAATAAATGTCGTGTACATACATATAATTTGGAAATACGGGCAGCTATATTAAGTGATTTTGTAATTCGGCTACATGAATAATGTTGACAGTTATTTAGGTATAATTATGAAAGTGAATAATAGAAATTCCAAATTCCAAATTGAAATCATCCTTGATAATTAAATATACTGTTTCGGATAATCAACTTGTCAACATCTTCACAAATTTGAGCATCAATTGTAGCTGCGAAGTTATAAATGTCGACTTCTGTCATCATCATCCTTGGTAAACAATGGATTGCAATGTTAAATAAAATAATGTACTAAAATTATACTAATTTTGATGGAGTAAAAAGGTTGTTAAAGATAAGGTTTTGACAGATTTTGATAAAATAAGTGCCAGTATTCCTATAATTGTATGTTGCACAGATGTATAGAAGCTTCTGGAACTTTGGTGTTTGCCTATAAAAGCATCAAGGTTTCAAAAGTGAGAGAGACCGATCAGAGACCGAATTGAGAGCGAAAAAGAAGAACACCACTACTCTCTATTACATTGTTACCAATGCTGCACCTCTAAATAAAAGACTATACGATCAACGACTGTTATTGGTATCTGTTCAAGTTTGAGAAGGTTACAGTATCGCATTGACATATGTATGAAAATTGTCATTATTAATTGACAAAACGTCGTCGATATATCTAAATGTCAAATTAAAGGACACCGCTAACTTTTTCTTCTTTTGATTAAGCAAAGTGCTGTTCAAAATATAGAATTTATTGAGGATTCGTATTAAAGGATATGAATTTTTGTCTAAAACTGCATGATATTTTATCTGTAAATCTTGGGACTTCAAATCCTTAAGCTAATGTTTATAAGGCATTCAGCAAAGTAATGACGCAGTATGCCTCCGTGATACATCCAAGACAAAAATACCAACAAATACACTAATAAAATGACAAATTTAGAATGGTCCAATCATTACTGTAAAACTATAAGATATATACAAAACAGACATACAGACAAATACACCAACAAAATGGCAAACCAGGAAGTGATCCAATCATTACTGTTAAACTATAAGATATATACAAAACAGGCATACAGACAAATACACCAACAAAATGGCAAACCAGGAAGTGATCCAATCATTACTGTTGACCTATAAGATATATACAAAACAGACATAAAGACAAATAAACCAACAAAATGGCAAACCAGGAAGTGATTCATTAATTACTGTAAATTTAAAATACAAATAAAACAGACATACGGACAAATACACCAACAAAATGGTACACCAAGAAGTGATGCAATAATTACAACAAAACTATCAGATATATACAAGACAGACATACAGACAAATACACCAACAAAATGGCAAACCAGGAAATGATCCAATCATTACTGTAAAACTATAAGATATATACAGCACAGACATACAGACAAATACACCAACAAACTGGCAAACCAGGAAGTGATTCATTAATTACTGTAAAATTATATGATACAAACAAAACAGACATACAGACAAATACACCAACAAAATGGTACACCAAGAAGTGATGCAATCATTACGACAAAACTATAAGATATATACAAAACAGACATACAGACAAATACACCAACAAAATGGCAAACCAGGAAGTGATCCAATCATTACTGTTGACCCAACAAAATGGCAAACCAGGAAGTGATTCATTAATTACTGTAAAACTAAAATACAAACAAAACAGACATACGGACAAATACACCAACAAAATGGTACACCAAGAAGTGATGCAATAATTACAACAAAACTATAAGATATATACAAAACAGACATACAGACAAATACACCAATAAAATGGCAAACCAGGAAGTTACTGTAAAACTATAAGATACATCCAAGACAGAGACATACGTACAAAACACCAACAAAATGGCAAACCAGGAAATGATCCAATCATTACTGTAAAACTATAAGATATATACAAAACAGACATACAGACAAATACACCAACAAACTGGCAAACCAGGAAGTGATTCATTTATTACTGTAAAATGATATGATACAAACAAAACAGACATACAGACAAACACACCAACAAAATGTTACACCAAGAAGTGATGCAATCATTACGACAAAACTATAAGATATATACAAAACAGGCATACAGACAAATACACCATCAAAATGGCAAACCAGGAAGTGATCCAATCATTACTGTTGACCTATAAGATATATTCAAAACAGACATAAAGACAAATAAACCAACAAAATGGCAAACCAGGAAGTGATTCATTAATTACTGTAAAACTAAAATACAAACAAAACAGACATACGGACAAATACACCAACAAAATGGTACACCACGAAGTGATGCAATCATTACGACAAAACTATAAGATATATACAAAACAGACATACAGACAAATACACCAACAAAATGGCAAACCAGGAAGTGATCCAATCATTACTGTTAAACTATAAGATATATACAAAACAGACATAAAGACAAATAAACCAACAAAATGGCAAACCAGGAAGTGATTCATTAATTACCGTAAAACTAAAATACAAACAAAACAGACATACGGACCAAGAAGTGATGCAATCATTACGACAAAACTAAAAGATATATACAAAACAGACATACAGACAAATACACCAACAAAATGGCAAACCAGGAAGTTACTGTAAAACTATAAGATACATCTAAGACAGAGACTTACGGACAAAACACCAACAAAATGGCAAACCAGGAAGTGATCCAATCATTATTGTAAAACTATAAGATATATACAAAACAGACATACAGACAAATACACCAACAAAATGGCAAACCAGGTAGTGATTTATTAATTACTGTAAAACTATATGATACAAACAAAACAGACATATGGACAAATACACCAACAAAATGGTAAACCAAGAAGTGATGCAATCATTACTGTAAAACTATAAGATATATACAAAACAGACATACAGACAAATACACCAACAAAATGGCAAACCAGGAAGTGATTTATTAATTACTGTAAAACTATATGATACAAACAAAACAGACATACGGACAAATACACCAACAAAATGGTAAACCAAGAAGTGATGCAATCATTATGACAAAACTATAAGATACATACAAGACAGAGACAAACAGACAAATACACCAACAAAATGGTATGATTTGGATATTGAATAGTGTTTTACGCCACAATATTCAATTTTTCAGTTATATGGTGGCAGTCAAATTTTATTGGTGGAAGAGAGAACCCTAGGAAGAGACTACTGGCCTTCCACAAGTAAACTATCTCACAAAAAAAATCTGGCTTAAGTACCAGCGGGGCTCAAACCTGTGCTGACCAGAAGTGAGAGACTTCATGGTTTGATGCTCTAACCACTGGACCATGGATGTCCCTACCGACAAGTGATCCAATCAGCGTAACTATAAGATACAGACAAGATAAAGGTCATCAAATCTTTGTTGTTGGCTGGTTGACAAAACTGTGAGTAAAGAGGTAAAGTTTTGACAATCATCTGGATGTTTTAACTCACCTTTCAGTAAAAGGGACACTGGCTGTGTTTTCCCCAAAAACTTTTCCTTTTTCACCACTTAGATTGATGTGCAATAACAATCAAAGAACTGAAAGTACCGATACCAATTGATGGTAGATCTAATCTAATTAGAGACATATATATATTATAATTGTATGTCCGTGGCTAGTATAATACACTCAATATTGAAAAATATGCATTGTGAAGGCTATATATGTTTAAAATATATTGCAGGCTGATTTCAATAAAGGAGACCAGACCTTTTTACAGAGGAAATGCAGCTTTTTATTTTAGAGTTAAAGAATTAGCAAAAACTTGTGCATCAGGAAATTTGATATCAAAATAAACACAATCCTGACCATGAAAACATGACGGCTTTTCACATCCTTTACCATTCTATCAAATGTGAGTATTGATGATGTATTTAGTATGCTGTTATTACAAACTACATGTACATAGATCAGTGATAAGATTATAAAGCCTTATGCTTATATACATCACTACATAGATATTCAATTTTCTATATGACAGGACATTATTGTACTCTTACACTGTACTCCCCTCTGTAGCACTTAAATCTCTAGGCCAATACATGTACATGTAAAACATTTTCCCAACTTCAAAGACTGTTGAGAGTTTCTCGTTTCTTCTCAGTTAAGATCACCTGAATGACACACCTTCTCATGTCCAACTTCACAGCGAGATTCCAATACATGCAACTGGATCACAAACTTATTTGCATATTAATCGTGCGCAAGAATTGTAAATAGTCCAGTCAATCACTTTTAATGTCAGTTTTGTCACAAGTGTATAATGTTAAGCAACAATTGAAAAGTAACATTTAAAAGCAAATTTAAAATTTCTTAAAACTCATAAAGGACGCCGGACTGACTTTTTATAGCACGTATTTCGACAAGTCTTCAAGACTTACATTTTTCAGCGAATTGATGCTTTATTTTCATCAATTCAAAAAGCAAATATATACGAATAAAAGAGTGATTTAGAATTTACAATCTTGAAGTTGAGTTAATGCATCTGAAATGCACATATATGTGTAATTTTTCCAATGTAATGTGTTATTAACCCAATACTGCAAAACGTGCTTAGACTTGATCCCAGAAATCAACTTACCACAACATTACTGAGTTGATGGAACATCAACTTGTAAAAATGAGATAAACATAGGCATAAAAATTCTTAAATTCCTACTAGTTTTGCAATCAGACACTTGTTTGCAAATGATTACTATTTGTATATGCATATGACAATGGACCTGACCTGATTTTCACAAAATACATAGGAATATAAAAATTTCTATGCCTATATATATATATATATATATATATATATATATATATATATATATATATATATATATATCTATTTATATATATTATTTGTTATTGTACATCAATCTTAGAAGTAAACAATGAGATAAATCATTTTGGAAAACACTAATGCCCCTTTAAGACAAACCTCACTGGAGATGTGTTTTATTCCGCACAGAATGTCCATAGGTTTGGTGACAAGTAGGAATGATTACTCTAGCCAGTGTCATTCTAATGCTACAGTGGAATCTGTCTTGAAAGACCACTCTCATGAAAGACCACCTGTCTTTTAAGACAACATTCTGAAAACCACTTGGTTAAATGATCCTTTTGATAAGACCTCATTTGAGAGACCACCTGTCTTGAGAGACCACATTTCTGTAGCAGATGGGGTGGTCTCTTAAGACAATTTTCACTGTATTATGGTGCATTTTCTAAAATTTACACTCATCCAGGTCAATGAAGTGTTCAAGAGACACCACCGTGCAAAATTCTATGAATCACTATATCTCTTAAGTCAAGAGCTTTGTCAACTTACCAGTCCAATTCCTTCATATGTAAATAAAGCTGTACCCATGTAAAGTGGCAGTTTATCAAATGATTTGTAAGCAGGCCTCTCATTGAAGTCGGGTAGATCACGTACTATATACTGTAGTACAATGACAAGCCCCACAGACTGCAGTATGTTGGCAAAAAAAGAAAATGGCGCCAGGTAAACAAGATTCCTCACAAAACAATATGGAATAAGCAAGGCTGCTATGATGATGAGATAAATTTCTATACTTGGATCATTTTCATGAAAACTATGAAATACCTGAAAAAATAAAGAAGAATTCTGCCAAACAATATTATCAAAAATAAAGTTAAAATCAAGCTAACTGATGAAAGATATACATAAGTATAATATAAAGCAGTAAATCGTAGTCATGAAGACTTTATACAGTCACTTAGATTTTGTGAAGACTTGATTTAATTTAACCATTCTGTCAGACATAGTCACTTAGATTTTGTGAAGACTTTATCTAGCGTAATCACTTTGTCAGACATAGTGACTTAGATTTTGTGAAGACTTTATCTAGCGTAATCACTTTGTCAGACAAAGTCACTTAGATTTTGTGAAGACTTTATCTAGCTTAATCACTCTGTCAAACATAGTCACTTAGATTTTGTGAAGACTTTATCTAGCGTAATCACTTTGTCAGACATAGTGACTTAGATTTTGTGAAGACTTTATCTAGCGTAATCACTTTGTCAGACAAAGTCACTTAGATTTTGTGAAGACTTTATCTAGCTTAATCACTCTGTCAGACATAGTGACTTAGATTTTGTGAAGACTTTATCTAGCGTAATCACTTTGTCAGACATAGTGACTTAGATTTTGTGAAGACTTTATCTAGCTTAATCACTCTGTCAGACATAGTGACTTAGATTTTGTGAAGACTTTATCTAGCGTAATCACTTTGTCAGACAAAGTCACTTAGATTTTGTGAAGACTTTATCTAGCTTAATCACTCTGTCAGACATAGTGACTTAGATTTTGTGAAGACTTGATTTAATGTAACCATTCATTCAGACATAGTGACTTAGATTTTGTGAAGACTTTATCTAGCGTAATCACTTTGTCAAACATAGTGACTTAGATTTTGTGAAGACTTTATCTAGCGTAATCACTTTGTCAGACATAGTGACTTAGATTTTGTGAAGACTTTATCTAGCTTAATCACTCTGTCAGACATAGTGACTTAGATTTTGTGAAGACTTGATTTAATGTAACCATTCATTCAGACATAGTGACTTAGATTTTGTGAAGACTTTATCTAGCGTAATCACTTTGTCAGACATAGTGACTTAGATTTTGTGAAGATTTAACTTAGCGTAATCACTCTGTCAGACACAGTCACTTAGAGGTTGTGATGACTTTATCTAGCGCAATCACTTTATCAGACATAGTGACTTAGATTTTGTGAAGATTTAACTTAGCGTAATCACTCTGTCAGACACAGTCACTTAGAGGTTGTGATGACTTTATCTAGCGTAATCACTTTATCAGACATAGTGACTTAGATTTTGTGAAGATTTAACTTAGCGTAATCACTCTGTCAGACACAGTCACTTAGATTTTGTGAAGACTTTATCTAGCGTAATCACTTTGTCAGACATAGTGACTTAGATTTTGTGAAAATGTTATCTAGTTTAATCACTTTGTCAGACATAGTCACTAAGATTTTGTGAAGATTTAACTGATCATAATCACTCAGTCAGACAGACTCACTTAGATTTTGTGAAAACTTTATCTAGCGTAATCACCTTGTCAGACATAGTGACTTAGATTTTGTGAAGACTTTATTTAGCATAATCACTTTTTTTTTTATGTTTCACTTTTGTCAAAAAATACTATCTGTAGAAATACTCTTTTTGATATATTTCTACCTTTAATGATCTTTATTAATAGTCTGCACAATCAAATAAATTCCAGATTTTGTAGTAAATTTAAAACAATGAACTATTTTTTTCAGTAGCAGCTGTTTGTGTTATGTGTTATTCTGGAGAAAATCACAGGAACTCTTTGACAAAAACAATTAACACATGCAGGTATGAGCGATACTAATCAATATCATAGGAATACCCTCATTGTGTATGTATGAGTAATGATTTCATCATCTGTGCAGTTGTTCATAAATCATTGAAGATAAAGTAACTGTCCATTTTATTTTGCAAAATCTATTTTAAAAAGAAAAGTTTACATTCTCCTTGGAACTCAATTTTTCAAAAATATGAATAAAAGTACAAACAAATCAAGGTTCACCAATTTTCAACCTGAAATTGCAGTTCAGTAAGAGTAAATCTTGTATCAGATATCAGCAGACTGAAGTTCTCTTTCATGCTCCTATGAGAGATAGTTTGTAGTATTCACTTTATTCAAGAAAACAACTAAATTGAAAGTTGTAGTTATTTGGCTATCACTCATTATCAACTTTCATGCCTTTAGTAAATGAAGTGATGAATTTCCTCATAAATGATTTACAGAACATAACAAGGCAAATTATTAAGATTTGTTTTATCTTAATTTTTGTTTTACGCCACACTCGACAATTTTTCAGTTATATGGTGGCAGCCAGTTTTTAATGGTGGAGGAGAGAACCCAGTTACACTGTACCTTGGGAGAGACCTCCGGCCTTCTGCAAATAAACTGGCAAACTTTCTCATCAAAATCAGCTTTAAAATATTAAGAATGCCAGTATCTTTTTTTATTATGCAATATTTGGAATGTTTCTTAACATCAAGGAATTTTTCAATATTTTAAAAATCTTAACTTTGTGAATAAATGTGACTTACTTGTTTTACATTTCTTGCTACAAATAGTATATACACACAACAGAATCCAAATTGAGTGAAAATCAGGAAACCATTGACTATAAGTCTAAAATAGAAATCATATTTTATTTTTCATATTAAAGTATGGTGAAAAATAAGTTAAGAAGACATGTTTCATTAAAGAGAAATCCATGTTTAATTAAAGATAATCTCCATGTTTAATTAGAGAAATTTTGCATGTTTAATTAAAGATAATTTCCATTTTAAATTAGAGAGATTTTCCATTTTTCAGTAGTGAGAATTTCTGTTAAATTAAGAAGAATTTCCATGTTTCATTTTGGACAATTTACATGTTTAATTAAAAAGAATTTCCATATTTCATCAAAGAGAATTTTAATATTTTATTAAACAGAATTTCAATGTTTTATTAAAGAGAAATTATAGGTTTAATAAGAATTCTGATTAAAGGTAGGGACCAGAATATTAGAACTCTAACTACAGGTAGGAACCAGAATATTAGAATTCTCACTAAAGGTAGGAACCAAAGTATTAGAATTCTCACTAAAGGTAGGAACCAAAATATTAGAATTCTCGTTAAAGGTAAGAACAAAGAATATTAGAATTCTCAGTAAAGGTAGGAACCAAAATATTAGAATTCTCATAAAAGGTAGGAACCAGAATATAAGAATTCTCGTTAAAGGTAGGAACCAGAATATTAGAATTCTCACTAAAGGTATGGACCAGAATATTAGAATACTCACTAAAGGTAGGAACCAGAATATTAGAATTCTCACTAAAGGTAGGAACCAGAATATTAGAATTCTCACTAAAGGTAGGAACCAGAATATTAGAATTCTTATTAAAGGTAGTAACCAGAATATTAGAATTTTCGTTAAAGGTAGGAACCAGAATAAGCCTATGTTTTGTTTTTTGTTTGGGGTTGTTTTATATCAAAATGTTAATCTAAAATGTGCAGGCATTAGAATAGGTATAAAGGTCAGTGTAACACTTAACAATTCTTAAATAAAAATATGTTTTGGAATTTTAGATTTTTAGATTTTTGACAAAAAACTTAAAATATCAAATTTCTAAATCAGTTTTGGAATTTTAGATTTTTAGATTTTTGACCAAAATCCTAAAATATCAAATATCTAAAACCGTTTTGAAATTTAAGATTTTTAGATTTTTTACCAAAAACCTAAAATACAAAATTGTTTTAAATATTTGACTTTATGGATTTTTAGAATATTAGATTGCAGACGTTTAATGTTCCAAAAACTTAAAACAGCAAAGTAAGCACCCGAGTGTCCATGATCGGTGAAACGAAATTTTGTGATATGTGATAATTTAGGTTTCTGGTCAAAAATCAAAAAATGTAAAATTCAAAAACATTTTTTATTTTTGAATTGTTTATGTGTTACACTGATGGTTAACCTATGACCATTTTATAAATATTGTCAGTCCATGATTCCTGTCAGAATTATCTATTCTCGTCAGAATTATCTATTTTGTTTTTTCATACAATAGGCACAGGATAACCCTTTATCTCCATATGAAGTCAGGTATCTCTGTTCTATTAACAGTATACATTTGTACTAACCTACAATGTAGTACGTTTACACATGAGTACACTGCAATCAGAACAACCTATTCTCTTTAAATATTACTTACTGTTTTTAAGTACAGTTCTCCCCCATTATAACCCCACCTTTCATTTTTCTGAATTTTGGCAGTATAATGGATCTGGCATTATATCAAAGTTTACTAATTACATCACTGAAATCATTGTATAATCTGTGTACATATGTAAAAATTTAAGTACAAGACACTGCATAAATGCACAAGGTTCACATTTTCATTGATTTATATCTAAACTACATACAAATACAATCTAAACTACATACATATACAATCTAAAATACATACAAATACAATCTAAAATACATACAAATACAATCTAAAATACATACATATACAATCTAAAATACATACATATACAATCTAAAATACATCTCATTTATGTTCAAGGATAATAAAATATAAAAGTAAATGTACTGGACACTGAACACAGTCACATTCTATAATTTGTAACATGTACATTTACTGACTTTTTTTTTTAAAAAGTCAGTAATCTGAAATTGTATTGCACTCAATGAATGAGATTGCAGTGTCACCAAGCTAAATTCAGACATTTTTATAATTTTTGGACTTTTGAAAACAAACTTGTGTTTCTATTTAATAAATGACGTCACATACAACACCGTCACAAACGACAATGTCACATACGGCATTGACATAAACGATGTCACATACAACATCGTCACAAATGACAACAAATCATACGACACCATCACAAACGACAATGTCACAAATGACATCATCATAAATGACATCACATACGACACCATCACAAACGATGTCACAAACAAAACCATCACAAATGACGTCACATATGACACCATCACAAACGACAACGTCACATACAACACCGTCACAAATGACTTCACGTATGACACCATCACAAACGACAACGTCACATACAACACCGTCACAAATGACATCACGTATGACACCATCACAAACGATGTCACATACAACACCGTCACAAATGACGTCACATATGACACCATCACAAACGACAACGTCACATACAACAACGTCACAAACGACAACATTGTATCACTACACGAAACCCTGTTGTAATAATACTGTGACACAGTGAACATAAGAAATGTTTCATCAATGGTTTCAATACATGTAGTGATGTAATATGTTTCTCCTAATGGATATTATCTACAAAACTATACAACTATTAGCAATTTTTAAGTAAGATCAAAACTTCTTAGTTATTTAGGCCATAAGCAAATACCAAAAGGTTAAACCAAACAGACTACAAAATAATTCCCTTTGTCATCTCAAAACTAAGTGTCATACTTAATCCCTACAACAAATATCCTATCTCCTATTAAAAGTAATTATCTATTATATTTACAATTAAGATTTAACAAGTCTTTGTTACTATTTATTTTTTAAACATATACTTTTAAGTGGTAGTCTGAATCAGATGCTTGCAATGAGAGGACTCATATTTTACCAAAGTTGTCTGTAACAACTTTTTTAGGCTACGGCCATTTATGTATGTATATATATATATATATATATCTATTGTTCATGTTTGGACTGTTTAATACCTGTACCTATGTGCAGATATGCTAATGTAAAAACTACTTGATTGTAGTTGTGATCTTTGCTATCACATTTACCGGTACCATAGTTGTCAGGTTTACAAAAGTTAGTCTGGTGACTATCACAACTTTGCTATCCCATTTACCATAGTTGTCAGGTTTACAAAAGTTAGTCTGGTGACTATCACAACTTTGCTATCACATTTACCATAGTTGTCAGGTTTACAAAAGTTAGTCTGGTGACTATCACAACTTTGCTATCACATTTACCATAGTTGTCAGGGTTACAAAGTTAGTCTGGTGACTATCACAACTTTGCTATCACATTTACCATAGTTGTCAGTCAAAGTTAGTCTGGTGACTATCACAACTTTGCTATCACATTTGCCATAGTTGTCAGGTTTACATTTCTGGTGACTATCCATTTAGTTGTCAGGTTTACAAAAGTTAGTCTGGTGACTATCACAACTTTGCTATCACATTTACCATAGTTGTCAGGGTTACAAAGTTAGTCTGGTGACTATCACAACTTTGCTATCACATTTACCATAGTTGTCAGGTTTACAAAACTTAGTCTGGTGACTACAGTAAAACCCCCTCAGAAGCCATGCTTTAGGACATGGGAACCCACAGTCACATCTGGGTGATACTCTCATGTATTTGACTTGCTTGAGTTATGACACTTTCGTCTATAATTTGTAAACCCTCCAGATATCGTACAGCAACGGCCATCGCCATTTGGGCCTCAACCTCTCACACAGAGTTGTCGGTCCTTGCACTCCGAATAATTCAGATGATAAAATCATCGTTTATTGTTTCATAATGTCAGTTTACAAATTCATGGACAGGAAGGCATATATCATCGTCTAAATAACGACACATACGGTTGAACATTGACAAAATTTCATCGCTAATGGTTTTTACCACAGTGTTGAAAAATAATCTGATTACTGCAGATGTGACTATATATTTTGTATGTCCTGTATTGTAATCTACAATATCTCTCTTTTCAGCAATGTTAAAATTGTCTGTTTGTGAGGTATTTCCATTTTCAAGTCTATTTTCACACTGTATACGATACCCTATTTACAATAGTGTCTTCCTCCTATTCCAACATTGTATGAACAATAGATGTTTTTATAAGGTAGGTATGTTGTTAAAGTAATTTAACGCTAATCAAAATACAGGTGCTGTGCATGTAAATTTAGATATCCAGGTAAATTCAAACATTTCTCTCTCTCTACAAGTTTATAGTAAATTTAGCAAAATTTAGGTATTCAGGTAAATTTTTTTATTGTACTCACGTACTAACACACTATAATTTTTCAATTTCATGGTAAATTACCGGTAAGTGAAAGTTTGGTATCTAGGTAAATTCAAATATTTAGTAAAATTAAGATATTCATGTAAATTTTAATATTTGTTCTTGCTAACACATAATTTTTTTCATTTTCATGGTAAATTAAGTAAAATTTTGGTATTTAGGTAAATTAAAATATTTAGTGGAATTAAGATGTTTATGTAAAATTTAATATTTGTTCTCACTATCACATTGTTATTCGTGGTTAATTTAGTAAAATTTTGATATTAAGGTAAATTCAAATATTTAGCAAAATTTGAATATTCGGCTAAATTTTGATATTTTTTCACTTTTATATGTCTTTAATTTTTCAATTTCATGGTAAAATAAGTATCGTTTTGGTATTAACAAAGGTAAATTCAAATATTTAACAAAATTTAAGTATTCAGCCAAATTTCAATATTTTTTCTCTCTTATACATCTTTAATTTTTCAATTTCATAGTAATATAGTACAATTTTTATATTTAAGTAAATTAAAATATTTTGTTAAATTAAATTTGCTCTATCTCTTCTCTCTTACATCATATAAAGTGAACACAATTCATAGTTTGTGTAGTATCATCATAATTAATATGATACTTATTGTTGTTGACCAGTATTTTTATATTATGCCCTCAGATGCACATTGTAATGCTTTCCTTTCATACTAACTAAATGATTCACAGTAAATATATATATATATATATATATATATATATATATATATATATATATATATATATATATATGCAAATAAATTTTTCTTACTTTTTACCTGTGATTACCAGAGGTTTTAAGCTTGGTATTTTTACAAGCTAAATATATTTAATTTATTGTTTATACAAGAATTCTTGGTATTCCAACAAAGATTTTCCCCTTTTCCCCTCTGATTTTTCAAATGTTGGAATAGGAGGAATAAACCTTTACAACTCACTCTACCAAACACTGGAAATTAATTCTAAATCACAGTTTATCGATGTTTATCTAACACTAATTACCTACCTGTACTCAACAGTGTTTTAATTGTGTTTATATACCACTAGCAATTTACCTGGTCCGGCATTATGGTCGGGTGATTTTACATGTATAAATGACCTTTTGCACCGGAAATGTGGGGCAGATGGCAGCGTATGGGTTTCGGCATTATAACAGGGGAATTACATAGGAGGAAATCTGTTTTTCAAGAAATAGCAGTGTTATATGGGTTTACCATTATAATGGGGGGGGGGGGGTGTATTAAAGCTGGGGTGAACTGTACTTCTTAGAACAGAAAATAACTATTTACCATGTGAGCAAGGGAGACAAAGTATTTCTGAAGGAGTCTGGTAAGGGCTATGAAGACAAGTATCAAAACAAATACAAAGTCACTTGATTCTGGATTAATGACCACTTGTCCAGAGAAATGACCACATATCCAGACCAAGGAACAAAATGTCCAATAGTAGTGAAGATATTGAGTGTGTACCATACATTTGTTATAAGTTGTGTCATTGTATGTGTTTTCTTTCATTTAGTCAGAACCATCATGCCCAGTGCAAGGGTTTTGTAGTTTTGTTCCTTCAGTCATGACACACAGCAGGTACAGGTACATAAATCTTTATCTGTCCCAGACATTCAAACAGTTAATAATCAGGTGGGGCAAACTGGACAGCCCATTTCTTCAGCCCTGGCTTTATGTAACAAGATGGACTGTTATATCCTTATAAAATAGTTCCTATACAAATATATAGAGTAAAATGTCGATAGTTTAACTATTTTGGCTGCCGGTCCAAATGAACTGTTACAATTGACTGTTAAAATTGTCCATTGACCGCTTTTTGAAACAGCCGAACGCATCCGAATGATTGTATATACATATTGTTGATGTAGATGATGATTTTGCTGCACTTTTAGCTGACAATGAGTTGTTTAATGTGGAGATTATTCCACCATGCCCACCAATTCTAATCCAGTGTATTCCTTTCATGGATGCAATATTACTATAAACTACTGATTTTGCTGAAATACTAAGAACCTGGTGTTCATGTTTTCAACTTTCTTGATCGTTGATCTTATTTGTATCAATTTTTAAATTTTTATGAACTTTTATATTGTAGTTTTCAGTGAAGTTATACTTGTGTATGTAAAGGATATAACAAAACAATAATCGACTAGGATTTCGGGTAACAGATGATCTGTTGGGCCCTCACACAAAATGTTGCCCTCAGCCTTCAGGTCCAACAGATCATCTATTGCCCTCAATCCTATTCAATAATTGTATACTATAACCTGTACTCTCAGGTTGGGCAAAATGGACAGCCTGTTTTCCAAGCCCTGGCAATATGGACAGTCAGTATTTCCCCAGTCCTGGCAATATGGACAGCCTGTTTCCCAAGACCTGGCAATATGGACAGCCTGTTTCCCAAGCCCTGGCAATATGGACAGCCTGTTTCCTAAGCCCTGGCAATATGGACAGCCAGTATTTCCCCGGTCTTGGCAATATGGACAGTCTATTTCCCCAGTCCTGGCAATAATGACAGTCTATTTCCCCAGTCCTGGCAATTTGGACACCCAGTATTTCCCCAGTCCTGGCAATATGGACAGCCTATTTCCCCAGTCTTGGCAATATGGACAGCCAGTATTTCCCCAGTCCTGCCAATATGGACAGCCTATTTCCCCAGTCCTGGCAATATGGACAGCCTATTTTCCCAGCCCTGGCAATATGGACAGCCTAGTTCCCCAGTCCTGGCTGTTTGTAACAAGATCAATGATGGAGAAATGAAGTGATGCTAGTATTAGAGATATATGTATTAGGTACCTTGTAATGATATAAACTGATAAATGAAGCATAAATGTTGGAAGTTGTGAGTGAATTATCAACATTCAGAGAAAGCAAATGAAACCTCACATGTTACGATGTATAATAAAAAACCTACCTTCCTACTGCTGAGTATTTCTGAATACACTTTGGTCCTGTTGCTATGGATTTCTCCAGAATTCCAGCATAGTCCAATGGTCCACAATTACTTCTATAAAATTTAAATATTTGTTACATTTTGGAGATAAATTAGCCAAGTTTTTAACAATTACCAAATGCCCGACACAGCATCTTTTGCCAAACTTTTCCACTATGACAATTGAATGGCTGGTCAAACACTTGTGTGATTATGACATCACAATAGAATGACACATGACATGGACAGCTATGTGTCAGTCACTTGGTGATAGGTCAATTTGTCTGTAATCAACAGTCTCATGAGTGGTATGAATGTGTGCTTTAGTTATTTAGCTTGAAAACTGAACTTTCATTTTAAATTATGCAGGATAAAAATGTCCTGGCATTCAGTATATTTTTGTTTAAATGTTGTAGACAATTTCAATGGACTTGTACCGCTATTTCAACATTTTCAGTCATACTTCATACCAAGTAACAGGTTGATGTTGTTGTATTGTTGTTTAACGTCCTACTCAAGAATATTTCACTTATATGGAAATGTCATCAATGCTGGAGAAGGGCTTCAAATTTGACCTATGATTGGCAATTACGGCCATTGAGCAGTGAGGGTTCTTTAATGTGCCAACACCTACTGTGACATGGGGACCTCAGTTTTTATTGTCTCATCTGAAGGACAGGGAAAGCCACCTGCCTACGCCGAGACTTGAACCTGCGATCAAGTAACAGGTGAAAGACAATTAGTATCATTTTCATTCAGTCCTATATTTTCCTCTTCAGGAAAGCGAACAGAAAAACCACTTCTTACCTTCTCCGAAGCTTATGAGCACAGTTGAGCAGAATATGCATACAATGAGTAGCTATACATCCTAGTAATAAGATTCCAGCAGAGCCTACCTGTAAAATACATAAAAATAAGACTTTCCAACATATCTGTATGTCCTTAAGTCAATATAATTTGATAAATTACATGTAGTTGTAACAAGTCAATATACATGGGTTGATTGGTCAGTTTTAACTCTTTCAATAAAGAGTTAAGCCCATTTTCAGCCCTATTGTTCTCCGACTATTTAAGACTGTGTAACCAACAAATGCGGTCATTTCAGCCCTATTGTTCAATGACTATTTAAGGCTGTGTAACCAACAAATGCTGTCATTTTCAGCCCTATTGTCCTCCGACTATTAAACACTGTGTAACCAACAAATGCGGTCATTTTCAGCCTTATTGTTCTCCGACTATTAAACACTGTGTAACCAACAAATGCAGTCATTTTCAGCCCTATTGTTCTCCGACTATTTAAGGCTGTGTAACCAACAAATGCGGTCATTTTCAGCCCTATTGTCCTCCAACTATTTAAGGCTGTGTAACCAACAAATGTGGTCATTTTCAGCCCTATTGTTCTCCGACTATTTAAGGCTGTGTAACCAACAAATGCGGTCATTTCAGCCCTATTGTTCTCCGGCTATTTAAGGCTGTGTAACCAACAAATGCAGTCATTTTCAGCCCTATTGTTCTCCGACTATTAAACACTGTGTAACCAACAAATGCGGTCATTTTCAGCCTTATTGTTCTCCGACTATTAAACACTGTGTAACCAACAAATGCAGTCATTTTCAGCCCTATTGTTCTCCGACTATTTAAGGCTGTGTAACCAACAAATGCGGTCATTTGCAGCCCTATTGTCCTCCGACTATTTAAGGCTGTGTAACCTACAAATGTGGTCATTTTCAGCCCTATTGTTCTCCGGCTATTTAAGGCTGTGTAACCAACAAATGCGGTCATTTTCAGCCCTATTGTTCTCCGACTATTTAAGGCTGTGTAACCAACAAATGCGGTCATTTTCAGCCCTATTGTTCTCCGACTATTTAAGGCTGTGTAACCAACAAATGTCATTTAGTCATTTTTTGAAGAAGAGGTAACACTCCAAAGCAAAAGGCCCAAGAGGGCCTCAATCGCTTACCTGAGAACCATCTACAAATGTGGAAAGAAGACCAAGAAGAATATGTACATGTAAGTTGATCTGGCCAAGAAACAATATTTCAGTTTTAAGAAACTCATAGAAATATCTAACAAGAGGCCCAAGGGGAAGTCGCGCACCTAGCTAAATTGGTCAACATTGCAGTAAATATAAAAATTGTGTAAAAGATAAAATGTCTAATAAACAAGAAAAACAGTAGGCTCATTGGAGGCCTTAATAATCACCTGATTGAAATGTATTTTACTGACAATATACTGAAAAGCAACCAAAAACTTGAAAAAATCATTGAAATGGAGAAATAACTTGCATAAGAGTAGACTTGCCTTGCCGATATTTTTATAGATCTTTCAAGATAATGTGCAACAACGTAGAAAACATGCAAAATCCATTTAAAAAGGAAACTAACATTCAGTAGGATCACATTCATTTTCTACACAATAATGTTTTTGTAGATCTTTGTGATGATCAGTGGTTAATAGGGAAAACAGCCCAAAAAATGAAAATATCCACTTAAAAGGGGATATAACTCAAGTAAGGGTTAACCTGACAAATTAATTCCTGTTACTTTTTCATAGATCTTTATATACTGAACATTTTTGCTTCTTTCTCTTTCCCTCTATCTATTATACTTTTCAAGACAATAGGACAAAACTGTCAAAAACATGAGAAATCCACATAAAGGGGAAATAACTCCCATAAGGGTCGACCTGACAAATTCCGCCCAGTTCACTTTTTTTGTAGATCTTTGCATGCTGAACATTTTTGCTTCTTTCACTTTCTCTCTATCTATTATACTTTTCAAGATAATGTCAAAAAACATCCCAAAATATGAAAAATCCACTTAAAAGGGAAAAAAACTCCCATAAGGGTCGACCTGACAAATTCCGCCCAGTTCACTTTTTTGTAGATCTTTGCATGCTGAACATTTTTGCTTCTTTCACTTCTCTCTATCTATTATACTTTTCAAGATAATGTCAAAAAACATCCCAAAATATGAAAAATCCACTTAAAAGGGAAAAAAACTCCCATAAGGGGCAACCTGACAATTTCAGCCCAGTTGACTTTTTTGTAGATCTTTGCATGCTGAACATTTTTGCTTCTTTCACTTTTACTCTATATACTATACTTTTCAAGATAATGTCAAAAAACATCCAAAAACATGAAAAATTCACAAAAAAGGGAAAACAACTCCCTAAAGAGGTGACCCGACAATTTCCACCAAAATGAAATATTTGTAGATTTTTGCAAGCTGCGCATTATAAGGGAATGGTTTTTACTCTTTAATAATTTTGGAGATACATGTATCAAATAAAAAATATCTGTTGACTCATTCATTCTATATTTAGCCATGGCAGCCATGTTTGGTCCTAGTCCCTTTTCATCTGCAAACTTTATGCATCTTTACATGGTTATATTTCCTGTCAAGTTTGGTTCAAATTGGTCCAATGGTTCTGGAGAAGTAGTCAAAAATGTTGAAAATTTTAGAAAAAAACATATTTTCCATTTACTTAGGTCCATCCCTGGGCCGATCTGGCTGAAAACTACAAACTTGGTTGAGGACCTTGAGTACTTGCTTCCTGTAAAGTTTCCTTAAAATTCCTCCAGTGGTTTTGAAACAAAAGCTGATAGTGTTTAAAAAATGCACCCACTCCGCTAGCGGTTCTGGACAAGATTTTTAAAGAGGCTTACCTTATAATTTGCCTTACCCCACATCCACCCCAGGCTTATCGGGCTGAAAACTAAACAATTAGTAAAGGATCTTGAGTACTTACTTCCTGTAAAGTTATGTCAAAATCCTTCAGTAGTTTTGAAACAAAAGCTGATATTGTGAAAAATGCCCCCCACCCTGTCTGTTTTGCAATCTTAAAAAATTCATAAAAAGTTCTAGAAATCAAATTCTTGCACAAAAAGATTTATTCACCTAATTACAAGTAAAACACATTAAATTGATGCATCAAAGTGAATACAAGGGCTGAAATGACCTCAAAAACCCATCAAAAGTTAATATTCCGATTATTATGAAAAATACAAACTTAAATCATACATCCATGTAGATCACTCAGAAACAATCCGTTTTTCAATTCATGCAGTGGTTCTGGAGAAGATTTTCAAAGAGAAGTGCCTATGTGACCTATTTTGCCCTGCTCCAGATCCACCCCAGGGTCGTTCCAACTCAAAACTACAAACTTGGTAAAAGACCTTGAGCACTTGCTTCCTGTAAAGTTTCATCAAAATCCCTTCAGTGGTTTCAGAGAAGAAGTTGAAAATGTGAAAAGTTTACAGACAGATGGATGCCGAACGACAGATGATGGATGAGGAAAGATCACAATAGCTCACTTGAGCCTTTGGCTCAGGTGAGCTAAAAACATGGTATGTAACTTTAGCAAAAAGGACAAAACTGCCAAGAAAGAAGTAATTCAATATCTATTCAAGAAAAGTCTATCACCTAAGGCTATTCATGCTGGCATGGTAAAAACACTAAGAGAGGATGACCATTCATATGCTACCATAAAACGGTGGGTGGCAGAATTTAAGCATGCATTTTGGGTACCAAGACTTCTGTCAACTGATCAGAAGTCTATAAGACGGAACATGCCTAGTGATAATCTGAACCCTTTAAAGGCAAATCCTGTCAACTTTCCGTGGAGGTTTGAGACTGGTTGAAACATGGGGTCATCATTTCACCACAGAAGCCAATTATGCTGAAGTGGAAGTCACAGGTTATGGCCTCAGTTTTCTAGGATGCTTGCAGTACTCTTATGGTTGATTATCTCCAAAGAGGACAATCAATCAATACAATATATTATGCATCACATCTAAGCAGTTAAGAGAAAACACAAAGCTCAGTAAAGGTGTTTTGTTTCACCAGGACAATGTCCCTGTCCACAAATATGTCATTGCTATGGCTGTCATTAATGATTGTGGCTAATCAACATCCCCTTACTCACTTGATCTCACTCCATCAAATTTACATCTATTCCCAAAATTTATAAAGTCCATTTCTGGCACAATACAGAGGACATTTCTGGCACAATACAGAGGACATACAGAGGACATTTCTGGCACAATACAGAGGACATTTCTGGCACAATACAGAGGACATTTCTGGCACAATACAGAGGATGCTGTCATACATACAGTGGAGGACTTTCTCAACAGTAACAAAAGGGAATTCTTTAAAAGTGGAATTCAGGCTCTTAAACATTGCTGGCAAAATTGTATAGACACTGAAGGAAATTATGTTGAAAAATAATGCAAAATGTTTCCTAAAAGACAAATCCTTACATATGAGGCTCAACATTTATCAATCAACCGTCATAAGATGTGTCTGGATTATACAAGTCCTCGGTAATACAATATCATCTTTTAAATCCTTCCAACCCTAAGTTTCTATATGGTATGCTCTTTTCTTTTGTTTTGGATCAGTCTATTGTGGTCTGCAGTGTTTAAAAAAGGGTCAAGATCTGCAGTCAACTGTCTAAATGTTTTCTGCTTATCTGAACCTGTCAGTTTCATGCATTGGTTGGAAAATAGGACGTACCATTGGTAGGCTACCAGTATTTTATACTTAAATAGGGCAAATTAAAGCGCTATAAGCTGTCACAATGATTATTTTTGTCCCCTGACATATACATGTAGTCAAAATATGATAAAATGTGTATTCAAATACATTATCAAACATGTGAAACATTGTAAAAGATATTCTTTTCGAAGTTATTCGTTTTATTAGAATTTAAGTTTTCTCATACCGCTAAACATGCAGATAAACTCTTTCACCATATCAAATGTACTTTGTAATTCTGTCAGGGGATCTCGGTCCTTAACGCGATCGGACTATGTTAAAGTTGGCCGATTTTTATGTGTTTTATATTGATTTTTAAAATACAGGACATGATTTTTATTGGAAAGTGCATGTATTATGTAAAATATGTTTTTCAACGCTATTTTAAATACCTGAAGAAAATCGGATGAATATATGAATAAATATATCAGGTCACTAACAGAAATTTTTCGATCTTTAATGTTACCCTGATTGCTGACGTTGACAAAATCAAAATAATATAACGGTGAAAAGTATGCGTACCTCATGTCCAGTGGAGTTGGGCAGTTCATGATCAGTTGGGCAGTTCATGATCATATGTATCAAGAATGATAAAGCCGAGAATGGGATGGGACGAATTAGAAAAGGGCCGAAATCACCCAATATACCTGGCACGTGGACAATTTCTGAAACGAATGTTTTGAAATGACGAAAAAAAGACAAACTTTGCCTGATTTAGGTATGAAATGATGATGTACGAAAATAAACGCAAAGGGTTATAAGAATAGAATGTATATTAACTGCAAATAGCACATGTTTATTGGTCACTCGGTAATCTCCATAAAAATTTACTGAAAGTTAATTTGCAATGATCAAAGTATGGTGGACAAAAAATAACTGATATTACGGGTTACATTTGGCAAGATTGTTGCAATTTTACACATGCATTTGTTATTCTAACCACCAGATGGTCTCTTTGGAATATATATGAGATAGAATATCATATAAAATGGGCATGTAAATTTTTTCACCTATGACAGATCATATCACTTTAAAGATGGAGTGAATATATTTTCTGTAATAAAAGGGCAAAAATGAACAGGGGTGAACATTTTCAGGTATACAGTACCAGTTTTTCAGGTATACAGTACCAGTTTTTCAGGTATGCAGTACCAGTTTTTCAGGTATGCAGTACCAGTTTTGTTTCCTGTAGGCATGTTTCCAGATATCTTGAGCACACACAACCTGTCATCTTGCATACAACTACACAAAGCTTATTCAAAAGCCATTTTGAAATGTTGGTTTTGTCCTACAAAAATGAAAAATAAATTTGAGTAAAAATAGAACTTACCCACAGCCCTGCATAACTGACAGCTAAAGGCATAGCCAATACACCGGTACCTATGTTTCCTTTCAACAAATGCATCAATGATTGGAGATTCCTAAAAATCATAAAATGAGCAAACACTGTAGTTGAATAAAAGATAATATGTGTTCTGCTTTTTGAAAGAAGCGGTAAAATAATATTGACATGTAATAAGATTGTTTGTCACAAAAACTACTGTGTAGAAACTTATTCAAAGGTATTAAATTTTGTGCATGCCAGTTCCAAAACAGGTGTAATAGGAATTGAAGTAAAGCTTTTAAACTAATATTTTGTGATTCGTGAATATGATATCTGGTTATACTGAATTTTGATTGGTAGTAACTTTTATCATTTTGATCAGTAACTTATTGTCTTTCTGACACTACATAAGCATAAGGTATTATATTGACAGGTATTTAATTTCACGGGACTAACTGTTCTACATGTATATAGAAAAATCCTACTAAGTGAATGTATGTGTTATTAACTCCTACTTGTAATCCTACTTATCCTAAACTACTCAACTCCCATTTGTTCCAACTTATAGCTTGTACTCAACCTTTTACTCAACTCCCATTTGTTCCAAATTACAGTTTGTACTCAACCTTTTCCTACTTCTTCCAAACTCATATTTAAACTCAACTCACACTGGTTCCAAACCACTGATTGTATTTAACTCGACCTGTTCTTACCCTTAGGCCTAGTTGTATTCAGTCTCTATTTGTTCCAATCTACTGTTTGTTCCAAACTACTATTTGCACTCAACACCTACTTGCACTCAAATTCTAGCTGAACTCAACTGTTACTTGTACTCCACTCCTACATTTACTCAACTCCTATTTGTACTCAATTCCTACTTGAACTCAACTCCAACTTGTACTCAAATTCTAATTTTACTCAACTCATACTTGTACTAAAATCCTACTCATTCTCAACTCCTACTCATTCTCAACTATTACATGCACAAAGTTCCTACTTGTACTCAAATCCTACTTGTTCAAATTTCTTACTTGTACTCAACTCCTACTTGTACTCAACTCCTACTTGTACTCAATTCCTACATGTACTCAACTCCTACATGTACTCAACTCCAACTTGTACTCAGTCCTATTTGTATTAAACACCTACTGTACTCAACTCCCTGTCTTCAATTCCTTCTTGTACTCAAATCCTTTTTCAATTACTTCTTATACTTAAAAACCATCTTTACTCCTTTTTATGTATACAATTTCTATTTGTACTCAAAGCCTAATTGTTCAGCTACAGATTCAACTTCTATTGTTAATATGACTGATTTCTTATCCTTGAGAGAGATATATCTGGTTTAATTGGGTATCAACCATGCCAGTTTAATTGTGGAAAGCCAGTGGTCTCTTCCCGGGTACATTGTAACCAAGTTCTCTCTTCCACCATTAAAATTTGGCCGCCACCATATAACTGAAAAATTGTTGAGTGTGGCGTAAAACAACATTGAAATATAAAAAAAAATGTTTTAAAAAAACTGTCACGGTTAGGTTTCTTTCATCTACAAAGCAATTGTTATGTACCACTCTCCTACCTGCAGCAGTCACATGTTGGCTTTAATTGTGTTTTACGCCAAACTCGACAATTTTCAGTTATAAAGAGGCAGACACTTTTTACTGTTGAAGAAGGTAATCTAGTTACAAAGTACTTGGGAAATACCCCCTGGCCTTTCAACGTAAACTAGCGAACATACTACAAAATCATCTTAGGTTCCAGTAGGGCTCAACCCCATGTTGACTAAGATCAGAGACTCCATTATTTATAGCGTGACACTCTAAATCACTCATCCACAGATGCCAAAATTTATCCTTAAGCTTAAAGGCTTAAAGTGGCTGTGTATATCTAAAAAATGATTTGGATTTTGTTCTACTTTTACGACTTGTACTTGGTGTACAATATAGCGGATAAGAGCTATACACAGGCAAAACAATCCTACATTTCTATATACATGTACAGTAAAACCTGCTATAGCGACCACCTCTATATAAGGATCACCTGCACATAAAGGTCAATATTCTCTTGTCCCTTGGGTGGCCCCTATATACAGGTTTTACTGTACTTTGTTAAAATAAGCTCAGGTCCAGTGTCGTATGCACATATACAAATAGTATAATCAATTGCAAGTGAATAATTGCCAAACTGGGTTTCTGAAGCAACTGTCACAAAATATATAGGAATTTAATAAATTTCCTCTTTTTGTTATTGTCTATCAATCTATGCAATTAAAACAGGAAAAACATTTTTGTAAATAACACAGCTAATGCCCCTTTAAATCAACAAGCTCAGCAGATGACCTGTTTTAGGTAGCTTGTGGGATGAAATGTTTGTAGTTCATGTAGTGTACTTATGTAGTGTACTTATAACTGATGTAGTGTACAGTACAACCTGCCATAACAGACACCTTAATTCAGCGGACACCCTCTGATAATGGACAGTTTGTCTAGGTCCCGATTTACATTGTTATATAAGATTACTAGTGTATGTTTTAAATAAATGGACACCTCCCTTACCAAGACAATGGACAAAGTTGTTGGCCCCAATATGCATAATTTCTTTATTTTTAACCTGGAATTAGTGGAAACTATTCCTATTCACTTCCATTGCCACAGGTAGTTTCTCACTAAGCTGTATGTCCCAACTTCTATTTTGAGAAATGCTCTTACAATGTTTTATTTGTGTTTTTGCTTGATATTTATTTCCTGGCTTTACATCGGAACACTTGATTACAAGAACGACTGTTTTGATTATGCATATGAATGTTTAAGCAGTGAATGGTCATCCTTCATTCAGCAAACACCTCTCTATAATGGACAAATCGATAAGTCTGACAACTGTCCGCTAAACACAGGTTTTACTGTACTTATGTAGTGTACTGATCTAGTGTACCGATCTAGTGTACCGATGTAGTGTACCGATGTAGTGTACCGATGTAGTGTACCGATGTAGTGTACCGATATAGTGTACTGATATAGTGTACTGATCTAGTGTACTGATCTAGTGTACTGATCTAGTGTACTGATATAGTGTACTGATATAGTGTACTGATATAGTGTACTTATGTCATGTACTGATATAGTGTACTGATATAGTGTACTTATGTCATGTACTGATATAGTGTACTGATATAGTGTACTGATATAGTGTACTGATATAGTGTACTTATGTAGTGTACTTATGTAGTGTACTTATGTAGTGTACTGATATAGTGTACTGATATAGTGTACTTATTTTATGTACTTATCTAGTGTACTGATATAGTGTACTGATATAGTGTACTTATATAGTGTACTTATGTCATGTACTTATGTCGTGTACTTATGTTGTGTACTTATGTAGTGTACTTATGTAGTGTACTTATGTCGTGTACTTATGTCGCGTACTTATGTCGCGTACTGATATAGTGTACTGATATAGTGTACTGATATATTGTACTTATGTCATGTACTGATATAGTGTACTTATGTAGTGTACTTATGTCATGTACTGATATAGTGTACATATGTAGTGTACTTATGTCATGTACTGATATAGTATACTTATGTAATGTACTTATGTCATGTACTAATATAGTGTACTGATATAGTGTACTTATGTCATGTACTGATATAGTGTACTTATGTCATGTACTGATATAGTGTACTTATGTCATGTACTTATGTAGTGTACTTATGTCATGTACTGATATAGTGTACTTATGTAGTGTACTTATGTCATGTACTTATGTAGTCTACTTATGTAGTGTACTGATATAGTGTACTTATGTAGTGTACTTATGTAGTGTACTTATTTTATGTACTTATGTAGTGTACTTATGTCATGTACTGATATAGTGTACTTATTTTATGTACTTATGTAGTGTACTTATGTCATGTACTGATATAGTGTACTTATGTAGTGTACTTATGTCATGTACTGATATAGTGTACTTATGTAGTGTACTTATGTCATGTACTTATGTAGTGTACTTATCTAGTGTACTGATATAGTGTACTTATTTTATGTACTTATGTAGTGTACTTATGTCATGTACTGATATAGTGTACTGATATAGTGTACTTATTTTATGTACTTATGTAGTGTACTTATGTTGTATACTTATGTCGTGTACTTATGTCATGTACTTATGTAATGTATTTATGTCATGTACTTATGTCATGTACTTATGTCATGTACTTATGTTGTGTACTTATGTAGTGTTCTTATGTAGTGTACTTATGTAGTGTACTTATGTCATGTACTTATGTAGTGTACTTATGTAGTGTACTTATGTCGTGTACTTATGTAGTGTACTTATGTCGTGTATAAAGTTGATTTAAAGTTGACTTACGTTGTTTTAAGGTTGGGTGGTATGGCACTATCCTCATTTATAACATTAGAGCTCTGGGTTATATATTGTCCAGAATCTGTAGAAATTTCCACAGACCCCACCAAATCTGTGGATTGAGGTAAAATCCTTGTTTTGTCATTTTTACGTAGCGTAGTTGCATTCCCCAGTAGTGTTTCTTCCTCCACTTGTGGCTGTGGCGGGTAAGAAAGCAGAGCTGTGCGCTCTGATATATCATCTCCCTGCATTTTCTACACCGATCCTGAAAAATATGTGACCGACACTAAGAAAAGAAAACTTTAATAATATGTTGTCATTCAAGCATGACAAGTAATATCAGGGCTTTTTTGCTATTGATTGCTTTGAAAATATCATAGTTATTTGTGTCATGTGAGAACATAAATTCAAGCAAAACATTTTTGTAACAACAGCTCAATCTATTTCTTACAACATTATGCAGGATAGTGAAAACACAAATAACAAGAAATCCCAGAGGAATCTTGGCGCCCACCATCGAATGTTCTTCATTTGATCTATGACAGACTGTTCTTTTCTCTTTTTTTTCTGCTCAACAATGAATTTGAACTAAAACCTAAATATCTGTCAAGTGCTTTCTCACAAGATTATAACAATACCAAATATAAACTGCTATAATCCAAGATAGCTTAACCATACCTGTCAACTTCTAAGAGTAAAAATGCTGGTCGTGACCTGCATTTAGTAAAACTACCATTACACATAATAATCTGTCTCGCTGGGCCCTGATTTGATATCAAATGTAGCAAAGTGTATATTACACGGATGTGGCAGTACCCCCATATACACTACTGAATGTGTTTTCCCATAACAAACAATAATATATATGGTTAAACGAAGGGGCTGTGAAGGGTTGTTAAGTAATAAGTAAAAATATAAATTTCAAGGGGTGGGAAAAGACCCCCATATGACCCAATGATCATACACCAATGAATGTGTCTACCCATAACAAATAAGTTCATGGTAATACATGGTTCAGTGGTAGACGATGTAAATGATTTTCAAGAAATGCATAATAAACTTTAATTGTAAAAAACACAGATGGCTACTTGGCAGCCATTTTGTGATCCGATCCACCTGAAAATGTACACTGAACAACTAGACCTCCAGCAGAACCTTTATATCAAATTTCATAAAGATCCCTTCAATACTTTCTGAGAAATAGCGATAACAATCTTTATTTGTCAAAATCCAAGATGGTCGTCCAGCCACTTTATGATCCAACCAGCCTGAAAATGTACACTGAACAACTACACCTCCAGGAGAATCTATATGTCAAATTTCATAAAGATCCTTTCAGTACTTTCTGAGAAATAGTGATAACAAACTTTAGTTGTCAAAATCCAAGATGGCCGCCTGGCAGCCATTTTGTGATCCAACCCGCCTGAAAATGTACATTGCACAACTAAACCTCAAGGAGAACCTATATTTTAAATTTCATAAAGATCCCTTCGGTGCTTTCTGAGAAATAGCAATAACAAACTTTTATTTTCAAAATTCAACATGGTCGCCTGGCAGCCATTTTGTGATCCGACCTGCCTGAAAATATACACTGCACAACTAAACCTGAAGGAGAACTTATATGTCAAATGTCATAAAGATCCCCTAAATACTTTCTGAGAAATAGCGATAACAAACTTTAGTTGTCAAAATCCAAGATGCCCGCCTGGCAGCCATTTCGTGATCTGACTCGCATGAAAATGTACACTGCATGACCAGACCTCAAGGAGAACTTATATGTTAAATTCCATAAAGATCCCTTCAGTACTTTCTGAGAAATATGGAAGAAGAGTGATAAGAATAGTCCACCATCTGTTGATGGTGGGCTAAAAATACAACAAAATATAAGTTTTTTAGCCCATTTACCCCTATAAACACATTTGGACTGGTCTAAATCATAGATTTACAGAACAGCTCATTGTTTTTCAGTGGCTGAAAATTAATCCAATAATAATTTGAGTACACTGTGATACTAAACCCCTTCATAAATGGACAGTTTCTCTCTAGTTAATACCAAACCCCTTCATATATGTAAAATCTCTCTTTAGTAATACACACGTAATACCAAACCCTTTCATACATGTACAGTCTCTCTCTTTATACACACGTAATACCAAACACCTTCATACATGTAAAATCTTTCTCCAATTATACACACGTAATACCAAACACCTTCATACATGTAAAATCTCTCTCTCTTTATACACACGTAATACCAAACACCTTCATACATGTAAAATCTCTCTCTCTTTATACACACGTAATACCAAACACCTTCATACATGTACAGTCTCTCTCTTTATACACACCTAATACCAAACCCCTTCATACATGTAGTCTCTCTCTTTATACACACCTAATACCAAACCCCTTCATACATGTAGTCTCTCTCTTTATACACACATAATACCAAACACCTTCATACTTGTAAAATTTTTCTCCAATTATACACACGTAATACCAAACTTCTTCATACATGTAAAATCTCTCTCTCTCTCTTTATACACACATAATACCAAACCCCTTCATACATGTAAAATCTCTCTCTAGTTATACACACGTAATACCAAACACCTTCATACATGTAAAATCTCTCTCTCTCTCTCTCTCTTTATACACACATAATACCAAACCCCTTCATACATGTAAAATCTCTCTCTAGTTATACACACCTAATACCAAACTTCTTCATACATGTAAAATCTCTCTCTAGTTATACACATGTAATACCAAACACCTTCATACTTGTAAAATCTTTCTTCAATTATACACACGTAATACCAAACACCTTCATACATGTCAAATCTCTCTCTAGTTATACACATGTAATACCAAACACCTTCATACATGTAAAATATCTCTCTAGTTATACACATGTAATACCAAACACCTTCATACTTGTAAAATATCTCTCTAGTTATACACATGTAATACCAAACACCTTCATACTTGTAAAATCTTTCTTCAATTATACACACGTAATACCAAACACCTTCATACATGTAAAATCTCTCTCTAGTTATACACACGTAATACCAAACACCTTCATACATGAAAAATCTCTCTCTCTCTCTTTATACACACATAATACCAAACCCCTTCATACATGTAGTCTCTCTCTAGTTATACACACCTAATACCAAACACCTTCATACATGTAAAATATCTCTCTAGTTATACACATGTAATACCAAACACCTTCATACTTGTAAAATCTTTCTTCAATTATACACACGTAATACCAAACACCTTCATACTTGTAAAATCTTTCTTCAATTATACACACGTAATACCAAACACCTTCATACTTGTAAAATCTCTCTCCAATTATACACACGTAATACCAAACACCTTCATACTTGTAAAATCTCTCTCTAGTTATACACACCTAATACCAAACACCTTCATACATGTAAAATCTCTCTCTCTCTCTCTTTATACACACGTAATACCAAACACCTTCATACTTGTAAAATCTCTCTCTAGTTATACACATGTAATACCAAACACCTTCATACTTGTAAAATCTTTCTTCAATTATACACACCTAATACCAAACTTCTTCATACATGTAAAATCTCTCTCTCTCTCTTTATACACACCTAATACCAAACACCTTCATACTTGTAAAATCTCTCTCTCTCTTTATACACACGTAATACCAAACTTCTTCATACATGTAAAATCTTTCTTCAATTATACACACGTAATACCAAACACCTTCATACATGTAAAATCTCTCTCCAATTATACACACGTAATACCAAACACCTTCATGCATGTAAAATCTCTCTCCAATTATACACACGTAATACCAAACTTCTTCATACATGTAAAATCTCTCTCCAGTTATACACACGTAATACCAAACTTCTTCATACATGTAAAATCTCTCTCTAGTTATACACACGTAATACCAAACACCTTCATACATGTAAAATCTCTCTCTAGTTATACACACGTAATACCAAACACCTTCATACATGTACAATCTCTCTCTAGTTATACACACGTAATACCAAACACCTTCATACATGTACAATCTCTCTCTAGTTATAAACACGTAATACCAAACACCTTCATACATGTACAATCTCTCTCTAGTTATACACACGTAATACCAAACACCTTCATACATGTACAATCTCTCTCTAGTTATACACACGTAATACCAAACACCTTCATACATGTACAATCTCTCTCTAGTTATACACATGTAATACCAAATGAGCCGGCCTGGCTCAGTCGAGCCGCGCTTGACTCTTTGATCGTGAGGTCGTGAATTCGAGCCCAGCCGGGAGCAGGTCAGATTCCTGTCCAACAGATGAGACAGTAAAAACCATGGTCTTGTGTCACAGTAGATGTCGGCATTGCCTCATTTTGATTGTGATGTCATTTCAGCTTCATTGTGACTCATCTAATCTTGGTGTCATGTTTAGCTCCATTGTGACTCATTTAATTGTGATGTCTGATTTATCTGCAATGTGACTTTTCTGATTGCAATGAAATTTATCTAATTAAGGCGCCCTTTTTGGGATATTTCAGATTTATGGGCGCCTTAATTTGTGTCAAAAAACTAAATTTCAGTTGATAAGGCGCCTTAATTGGAGTTTTGTCGATCTCGGGTTTGAAATCAACCTCAAAATCCATGCAACATGTCGATGATAAATACGGTCTAGATGTTGTTTATTTATTTGTATTAATCAATCCAGATCATTATCAGCTACAAACATTTATAAAAGTGTAAGATTTCTGTGAATAAACATTTCTTTTATGTTGTTTATTTAGTGTACCGCATGATGAAAACGACTCTCGAGTCCACGCTGTCACTCGGAATTATACTCTGTTCTTAACAAGTACTGATCCATAATCAATCAAGTTTGTCATAATAAATACTCTTCTTTATCATCATGCTGGTGTAATTAATGTAGCAAGTCTTTAAATTCATATTGTTGTAAATTATATCAAGAGGAAAGCTGATTTCAAATTGAAAATGAAATCCCGGTAATGTACGAAATTATTTGTCAGACATTCAAGAAATAGACTTTAACCTGTGCTGCCATCTCCTAACTGCTTAGACGTACCAGTTAGGTGGTAAATCAGCCAGTTACTAATTAGGCATGCCCTAAATAAACAATCAATAATGACTTTTGGTATCAATTATGTAACTGACAATGCTGAATTAAAAATGCCGATACGGAAATGTTAAAACACGTGGTTTTTGGAAATCGGGATCGAAGTACCGACTAAAGTGTATTGCCTAATGTCTGCTGATTCACCGACACGAAGTTTAGAAATCTATATATCAAATACCAAGGCAAATAAATAAATGTCTGAAACCAATACAAAGTCAAGACAGTATTACAAAACAATTATAATGGACGCTTTAACACCACAACTCGGATTAAACTTAGTAACTGTACTCTGCAATCACAAAAATAAGTTCTGCTTTCAAGCTGAAGACTGAAGTGAAGATGTTGTGAGTCGATCTAATCAGTCTCTGTTCGTATCTAAAATCTGTTCGGTAATGAATTAATCGACCTGAGGTTAAAAGATCGTCTGATTTATTTACTGTATGTTATCATTAAAGCTGTCAAAAAAAGTTTCATTTTCATTTTTTTTTTTTGGGGGGGGGGGTATGTATTTTTTTTTTTTTTCGTTTCAAAGGGCGCCTTTATTAAAATAAATTAACATAATTTTGGTCTTGGTGGAGCCTTAATTAGAGCAGCGCCTTAATTAGATAAATTACGGTATTAAAGTTCACTACAGAAATTGATTTCTGATACATTGAAGTTCACTACAGAAACTGATTCCTGATATATTGAAGTTCACTACAGAAATTGATTCCTGGTATATTGAAGTTCAGTACAGAAATTGATTCCTGATATATTGAAGTTCACTACAGAAATTGATTCCTGATATATTGAAGTTCACTACAGAAATTGATTTCTGATATATTGAAGTTCACTACAGAAACTGATTCCTGATATATTGAAGTTCACTACAGAAAATGATTCCTGGTATATTGAAGTTCACTACAGAAATTGATTCCTGATATATTGAAGTTCACTACAGAAATTGATTTCTGATATATTGAAGTTCACTACAGAAACTGATTTCTGATATATTGAAGTTCACTACAGAAACTGATTTCTGAAATAAAGTTCACTACAGAAACTGATTTCTGATATAAAGTTCATACTAACACAAAATGACTCACCTAAGCTTATGTGATGTAGCATTTTAAACTATACTGCACCTTCCTATCACAAAATAACCTAACTTTCTAGATTCACAGACAAAACTGTACCGGTATGAAAAACTAATGCAGTCACATGTCTGATTAATAATTTGAAATGAAAGTATGGGTGACATAAGTTTTATATACTGATATAAATATTATTCAGGTAATACTAGTATATGTATACATGTACATCATTCAATATCAAATCCTGATAAAAATATTGGTGGATCCAAAGTTTTACATAAAGATATACAGATATAAGTGTTATACATGTTGTACATTTATATGCCCCATTCAACATGAACCCATTCACCCCAAAAGACGCATTTGGGCTGGTCTTAGTAATTGATTTACAAAAGAGTCCATTGTTTTTCAGGGGTCAATGAGCAAAAATATGATAAAAATATAGGTGGATCCAAAGTTCTACATAAAGATATACAGATATAAATATTATACAGGTTGTACATTTATATACCTCATTCAACAACATAATAAAAACATAGGTGGATCCAAAAATTTGTAGATCACCATACATGTACAGCATGGTGACAAAAGTAAGTAAACATTCTTCTCAATATTTTTCATATAAAACCACATTTTTTTCAAACAACTATTAGTCATTTCTTCATTAACTACAATATAATTTTTCCTATTCAGCATTTGTTTTAAAATTGCTATTTTTGTTTTGTTATGTATTCTGATTGTTTCGTTTTATAATTTTGAGTTTGCAGGATACCAAATTTTAATGTCTCTTTTGAAAATGTGTAAACAGGCAGTTGTGACATAGAGGATTTAATTTCATGTTTAAATTGCTGATAAAACAAAGAATGTCAATTTTATGAGCAAATACACAATAAAACAGTGAAACATATTTTGAGTTTTATGGTAGCCTATCAATTTTATTAAAATTGATTTAGAAATGACTTTACATGAAAGTTTGTATAAAAATGTGGTTTTCTATGAATTACATAGAGAAAATAAAATGTTGACTCTCTTTTGTCAACATATTATATATATGTATACATTTTCAGGGGTCACAACAAGAACATCAGAGAGTCCAAAACCAAAATAGGTAAAAGGGTTTGAACCCGTATCACAAATGGCCCACATTGGCTGGAAAAAAGAACAAGATTTTATTAGAGTTTATTCTTGACACCAACTGCAGGAAAAGGGTACCGGGGTAGGTGTCGGAGCCCACGGTTGGAAGTTGAAGAGGGGATGGGAGACCTGAAAGTTTTCAAAATTAATTTCCACAATACATCAATTATGGCTCCTCTCTCTCTCTGTCTGTCTTTCATTGTCTGTCTATCTCCCCATCTCTGTCTGTCATTGTCTGTCTCTCTCTATCTCTGTTTGTCTGTCCTTGTCTCTCTCTCTCTCTCCATCTCACAAGTGTTGAAATGAAATCATTCTTTAGAAATCCTTACATGTGATTAAATTTACAACATGTGATTAAATTTTAACAGGAACATGGGCATGGGGCCAGGTACTTCAATAGGTACAGCAGCTGCACAGATTTTGGGAGGCCTTGGTTCAAATCCCAGCACTTTTTCCTCACCTGTTTACAAAATTTTACAATTAATAATTCAGTGATATAGATAGGCCTATATAAAGTTCCATGTAGATTCTACATATGGCTAAAAATAATAGATCTCTATGACAAGAAAGTACATTTCATTTCAATGCTCTTATGGGAAAGAAGCGTAAAGATATTTTATCAAAAATAAAGATACAGCACAATCACCTAGGTCCCTTATTCACTGACACTGGCCAGGTTTAATATATAGAACTGCGAAACAGACACAACAAAACAAGTGAAACTTGAGCCATTACTAATCCGACGTTCAACTTCAATTATTCCCAAAATGAAGTACCTACCTATACTTTGATCCACCTTTGATTAGTAAATAGGCCTGTTTTACGGTATATACACCTCGGGATGAGATAAATCCATTACCTAGTCAATCATGTATGCTCGCTATCACATGATTCAATGTAAACACAACAAAGGGGCGTAACTCTTGTAATTTTTCATTGTACTGACCTGACAACACTTTGAAAAATTTCGCATTTAAAAAAAATCTAATTACGTTAAATCTGGGACAAGCTCATCTATAAGTTTGATTTTTTATCAAATTGCGTTACATAAACCAATTCTAACGCATTTGAAAAAAAAATATGATGATAACGAGTTAATTTTTAAAATATGAAGAGATGCTACTTAAATAAAATGGAAACAACCAAACTTGTATTTTAAAGGACATCCCGATTCAAAATTTGCATAGACCCCTATGCTGACAAAATGCAAATCTGGCATGATAAAACAAAATTTAACTCAAGCAGAAACTGTTCAATTCAGAAGACGTGCTGAGCGCTGAAGAAGCGTTAATATCGAGTGTGAACAGAAATATTTCACTGAAAACAAAAAGAATGTCTAAAAAGAAATATCTATAGCCTGCCCTCAGTAATGAGGAAATTGTCGGACTTGGCGATCACCATACCATCTGGCATACCCCATGAGTACCGCGCTTCATTAAAAATACCCTTTACCAATTTCCGATATAAAACCATAAACGCAATAAAAATGCAATTCAAACATTTTTAATTTTTTAATTTTGTCAAATTACTAAGTATTTGTACACAAATCAACAGAGGAGGTAAACTGTAAGGATTATAGCTGTATATATCACTTAATACGAGAAATATACAGCGATATATATGTCATATTTGTTTTTAATTTAAAAGGGTATTAATTACCTGTGATTTTAAAAATATATTTATTCCCTTTTTACTACTTAGATTGATATACAATTACAAAAAGAGGTATACACGGGTACAAAAATACTTTAATTTATATATATTTTGTGAAAATTGCTTGATAAATCCAGTTTGACAATTATTCACTTGCAATTGATTCATTCAACCTACTGTTTGTATCACAGAGGTTCGAAGTTAAGCAAATGTATCCCTATACTATTTCCGCACAGTGCTTGTTTACATTTTACGGTCACATTTATTCACACTTGGGGTTCATAAGGGATACGTTTGCATAACTTCGAGCCTCTGTGATTTGTATAATATGGTGACATATTTCTGCCATCGAGTTGCCGACTTACGACTTAATGACGTCGACATAATTTTGTGATTATGTCGACTTATTAATTTAACTTGCTAAGATAATAATCCCGAGATAGTTACCTAGCAAGTCGGAAACTCGTGTTTATATCGTGTTTATGCTCGGATGTGACAGCTACTTGTCAGTTATTTATATCGAAATAGTAACCAGAAGGTATCGACATCTAATCTGGAAACAGGAAGAAACGAGTCGGCACCTGCGCTCTTGGTCCAAAGCAGCATAGTTAAGCACACACGTGCTCTTGACACTTGCATATTTTCTCCATTAGTCTTCCGGTTTCCAAATTAGATGTCGACATCTTCTGGTTACTATGTCGACATAAATAACTAACAAGTAGATGTCACATCCGAGCATAAACACGATATAAAGCCGAGTTTCCGACTTGCTAGATAACTATCTCAGCGTTATTATCTCAGCTAGTTGAATTAATAAGTCGACATCTTTTTCTATGATGTCGACATCTTTTCATATTATGTCGACATAATCACAAAATTATGTCGACATCAATAAGTCGTAAGTTGGCAACTCGATGGCAGATATATGCCGCCATAATTATGCCTGTGTATAGCTCTTATTTGTTATTGTATATCAAGTACAAGTAGTATGAGTAGAAAAAATGGAAATAATTGTTTTTGGTAAACACAGCTAATGCCCACTTAAACTAACATGACGTGTCGGCTTTGAAATAATTATGCTTTTTAGGGGTGGGTCGTATAAGATTTCTCTATCCGAATGGTTATGACCTATCACTACTGAAATATAATACATATATCATAGGCTTGTTAAAATAGATAGAGAATTATATCATACACAATCAGATGGATCCCTTTTTTCCTTATCAGTCTGGTACCATGACCATACGCCAGTGGCTAACAAAGGGTTGTTTATCAAATAATTAAAAAAAATAATAATAACATTAGGTATAATATAAAACTTATATGGAATATAAAATTTTCGTAATTCACTTAATGATGTACATGTATTGCATAGGCGGATGCAGAATCAGTTTATGTTAGGGGCGTGCTTCACTGTGCCCTAGGATGTGGATCGAGAGGTTTTTTTTTCAGGGTTGGGGCAACAGAATTGTACTAGACTGTTATAATACAAGCCTAATTGAACATGTTTTCTTTTACAAATTGTTAGATAAATTGTGTAGCAATAATTCATTTAAGACTATGGGGAAACGTAGTTATTTAAAATATACATACACTACAGTATATACAATACATATATATATATATATATACATAGGCGTCGGAATACATATAGGGGGGGCTTATATATATATATACATAGGCTTTCGGATGCAAACCGGGGGGGGGGTGCTGAAGGGGGGGCTTAGCCCCCCAAGACCCCCCCACTTTTTATGCAAAGTTGGTTTAGCATAGGCATGTTGAAAAATGGGGCTTAGCCCCCAAGACGTTTCTGGCGTGTGTGTGTTTTAAGTTGGTTTAGCCCCCCCACTTCTGGCGTGTGTGTTTTAAGTTGGTTTAGCCCCCCACTTTCAATTTGCTTCCGACGCCTATGTATATATATATATATATATATATATATATAATATATATATATATATATATATATATATATATATATATATATATATATATATATATATAAGTATGAATTTGGAAGCTTTCCAGACGATCTAACTAGCTAGAAGTTCCCATGCTTTGAGGGGTCGAAAATGTGTGTCTTGTAGTATGACAGTCAATGTCCGCCGATATATTGGGGCATTAATCGGTGGCCATATTAAAGATTTAAAAATTTTATAACTCTTCATATCCCCGAAACAGAAGGAAACAGAGATAATCCAAGTAACCGATAACAGGCCTTTCGCGGTTAATATATTAGGGCATTACTCGACGGCAAGATTAAACGCAGAGTCCTCGAGTTATAAAAATTCTCAAAAAATTTTCTTTGAGTGTTACTCGAATTACTGATCTAGATGATGAGGGCAGTCGTATATTGGAAATTCCCCTGATCTATAATACTTTCCAATTTCGATTCTTATTCCAATTTTTAGTGTCTTGTAGTATGACAGTCAATGTCCGCCGATATATTGGGGCTGAACTGAACCTCTCTCTAGTCACATGACCTACTATATTTAGACTTTCATCTAATGAAGTGAATACATCATAACAAAAACACAAAAACACAAATGAAATAAAATTTAATGATGAATATACACGGATAAGTAGTGTGTAGTCACTACAGATTAACACAAACACAAACCCTGCATACATTTAGTGAAAGTTTCTTTTCGAATAAGTTGAGTGGCCCTTAAAAGGGCCGTTGAATTTTTCTCGTTTGAGAAAAAGTCTATTAGTCATCCAGCAGACTTCGCAAGTACCTGAGGTCCATCTCCTTTTCTTCTATCAGCTGTCTTATTTGGCGTTGCCAGTGAACCCTCAAATCACACTGTGCCATAGCATGCTCCACCTCAGGCATCGGTGGTACTGATGGCACAGCTCTTGACGGAAGAGGTATAGGTGGTGGTGTCCTAGGTCTGTAAGGTGGTGGTGGTGGCAATGGACGGCTCGTAAACGCGGACCTACGTGGAGTAGCCCTCACATCTATCAATCTTCTCTTCGTCGACGATCACCGATGAATGCTTCTTCTAAGATGTCCATGATAATGAACTAATACCGAGACTCGGGCAGTACTAGCTTATATAGAGTGAATGACGTCATGTCATTAATTATTTCCCGTCTAGACATCTGGCCACCTGTTTTTGACATTTTTGACACTGGGCATCTGAACACCTGTTTTTGACATTTTTGACACTTGGCATCTGAACACCTGTTATTGACACTTAGCATCTGAACACCTGTTTTTGACATTTTTGACACTTGGCATCTGGCCACCTGTTTTTTGACACTTGCCATCGGGCCACCTGTTGTTGACGATTTTTCTGTCTAGACACCTACGTCTAGACATCTGGCCACCTGATTTACTGTCGCTATTTATTTCACCAGTGGCTTATTCTTTCTCTGAATCTTTTACTTAGAATCTCTATAGCTCGTACGTCTCATAGAGTTGTGTTACACACACTATTACGCTTAGTATCCTTATTTTTCTTTTTTACTTAGAATCTCAATAGCTCGTGTACGTCTCATAGAGTTGTGTTACACACACTATTATGTATAGTATCCTTATTTTCTCTTACTTAGAATCTCTATAGATCGTACGTCTCATAGAGTTGTGTTACACACACTATAACGCTTTGTACCCTTATTTACTTTTTACTTAGAATCTCTATAGCTCGTATACGTCTCATAGAGTTGTGTTACACACACTATTACGCTTTGTACCCTTATTTTCTCTTACTTACAATCTCTATAGCTCGTGTACGTCTCATAGAGTTGTGTTTCACACACTATTACGCTTTGTATCCTTATTTTCTTTTTACCTGGAATCTCTATAGCTCGTGTACGTCTCATAGAGTTGTGTTTCACACACTATTACGCTTTGTAGCCTTATTTTCTTCTTACCTGGAATCTCTATAGCTCGTGTACGTCTCATAGAGTTGTGTTACACACACTATTACGCTTTGTAGCCTTATTTTCTCTTACTTAGAACCTCTATAGCTCGTACGTCTCATAGAGTTTGTGATACTACTACTACTCCTTCTCGTAGTTTCTCAATGGTGTTTTTACACCATATATCTCTTGTACCTTGTACTAGTACTATGCATACACTATAGGTGCACACCTTATACCCAGATAAAATACATAAACAACAAAAATAATTTTGTAATGCAACATGTTTTAATTTTCCCCGTTAATAAAAGAAATCAAACTGTGTTTTCGCAGAGGGCTAGGGGAATGTCCCTCTGGAAAATGTACAATAATTGAATGAACAAATAAACAATTCTTAAACCGTCACTTCATTATGGAGACGGGATTCCGGTTGCATCAAACGATACACCGTATCCCAAAGTTGGTTTCGATCTGTTTCTTTGCGCCATTGAATATATCTCCAATCTGGAAAGTAGAATTTCTGTTTGTAGACGTCTCTAAATGCTTTAGGAATGCTGGATTGCTCTAAACTTTCTTCAAATTTTTCCAAAATGTTCATTTCGTTCACCGTGTCTAGAGCCTCGTCAAAGTAGTGAAACATCATTGTGCCGTCATCATACATCATCAGGCAGGAATGTTGCTTTTGACTCGGATGATCAATCTCACAGCCGTAACATTGAGTGTTGGCTACTTCGTACATCTTGTTTAATATGGCTTCTGCGTACACCATGTGCCATTGACTATCAATGGATTGACTGTAGCTCTGCTCCATGTTGTAGTTGATGTTGACGAAAATAACTAGTGTAGTGGTCCACAAGAAAAAATTCATCTGGTCCGTTTCAAGTCTGAACTGCAGTTTTAATAGCTGAGTGAATCACGTGACATTCTTATCTCATCTATGTATTTTTAGTTGCTTGTAAACAATTGTCTCTCGATCATGTCACGGGTTATACCGTAGATCTGCCAATAGATAGGATTTTGACGTAATGCACTTACATCTTCTGTAATGGTTTCTAATACACATAAGCGGACTGTCGTAAAAATCTCATCATCAAACATATGATACATAATCCCTATAAAATGTGCGGGTGTTTTCACACCACGTACATAAGTATTCTAATGAGGAGTACATCGTATCTGATGTTTCATTCTTCTGCGTAATAGAGAACAGCAGATCATCCATACAGTTGCAATCATGATTTCTCTCTGTGTGCACTCTGATGGGATGTCAGCCTATGTCATACCCATCAGGTCATGTGATCCCTGAATCGTATGTCTGTACTCGCCCCCCCCCCCATTTCCCATGTTTTCTCTTATTTCTTTTCTCTCATTTCTTCTCTTTCTCTCTCTCCACATGTTCACCTTTCTCTCATTTCTTTTCTCTCTCTCTCTCATTTCTTCTCTCTCCAGATGTTCACCTTTCTCTCATTTCTTTTTTCTGTTTTCTCCCTCATGCACACCCCCACCTTTTCTTTCTACTTTATACTTTGTAACTCATAAATAACTCCTAAACAAGTCTATTCACTCAACATTTTATTACCCCGTTCAAACTAGAAGTAGTTCATGGAGGATTAGGGCCGTCCCTCTAAGACTACGTACAGTGATACCAAAAAAACAAAATCATAATAAAATAAGAAAACAACAAAGAGTTTATTACGTCTCACTACTACGGTTGATCTTGCCCATACAGCGCGGAGCAAAAGAACGTCAGCTTTTGTCCTAGATCGGTCGGTTCGGATTCCTTGACGTCATTAAACCCATACTTGTCGTGACTGACAGGACTGATACACGGTTGATTTAGGTACAGGTATGCGATATTGTTCTCAAAACCATCTCCAAACAAAACGATCGTTTAGTAAAGGATCAATGTTTCTTCTTCTTGGTCTAGGTTGAGGACTTAACGATTGAAATAAAACATGACTAGGGACACCTCGATGTCTTTGACGTAAATAATACACACAACAATGTCCACAAACTTTGGTGCGAGGGTGTTGATACATCTGTTGATTGTAAATCACTCGATCTGCATGGCGTTTCATAAACTGATAGATATCAGGATAGATCCATGGAGGTAGCCCGTAAGAGTCAAAATATTCAGCAGTCTGTTGACCTATGAAATGAATGGCGACCCAATGCTCTCCTGGTTGATCGTGAGGATCTGTATTGACGATAAATGAATGTTTGCCATAAGGTAAATAGTCCGGTAAAACGTCTCTTGGGTACACTCCGCCGAAAGAAGGTCCTACATAAGGGTCTCGTGATAAAATACTATTGAGTTGATGAGCATTCAAGCCTTGAATACTCTGCATGGTTTCAATAGTTTATAGCCACTTCTCTCTGTTTGTTGATTTCTAATACGTTATCAAATTCTCCATAGACAATGCAGTTCACACTCTCTGCTAAAGCTTGAGCAAATTGAAGTTCGATACGTAAATTTCTTGTTTTTTTTCAGTGTAACTTGCTCTGATCATTGTCTTGATCAGCTGTCAAATCAAAACACCACAAGGTAAACCCTCTTCTATAGTTGTCAATGGTCACGGAAGGGGCCCAGTCTTCGCCTAATTGACCTAATCCTTGATATAAGCTCAAGTATGATCGCAAGTACAATTTGTTTTCAAAGTCAGGTTCTAAAGGACGAGTGCAAAGACTTTCCCCATTGATACTAACATCCATTTATTGACATTAAAATCTTGAAAATAAAAAGGATTCTTTGTCACATACCCATTGAAAGCGGCATTGCTCACCATACCTACTACTATACGTTTTGGCATTTGACCTTGATACAAATGATCTGTAATCTTTGAACGTGTCCCAGCAGGAATGGTAAACGTTTTCACTTCTACACGTCTCAAGGGAAATTTAGCAGTACTGGTATTCATCTGTTCGTTCATCTGATTCAGTAAGGTTGCAATTGGTTTCACTTTACGTACCACTAGATACATTTGTTATATCTTCAAATATCCTTATTCACCTCCTCCACACATCATGTAAAAGGGTTCACGACTTCTATTAAACCTTAGGCGTACATCTATACCATTAGGTAGAAATCGTTTCTGTTCAAACAGATCCAAATGGAGACGATCCATCATATTAAAAGTTTTACTTTCACTGATACGTTCATGACGATCAGCTAATCCTGAGTTTTTCTCGGCGACATCATCGGTATGAGGATTCAACTTGTCAAATCGTCCAGGTTGATCCTTGTACCATAAACTTGTAGCACTAATTTGATATTTTAACGTTTCGTTAGAAAAGGACAGCAACTTTTCGAAATAAGCTCGATAGGGATAGGTATCGGTTCCAGGAGTGATCACTTTTCCATTTAGATTGCAATCGATCTCGGAAAACAAACTATGCAGCAAGTTGTTGACGGGAGTGATTTGACTATCATTTGCTAGATCAGTTCCATCTTGTTTGACGATTTTAGCTTCTACGTACACATAGGTCTGGTTCAAATCCAAATACTCATCGCCTTGTTCTTTGATTTCAAACTCAATAGGAGCAGATTGTGTATTGACACTAGAGATGGGGTAATATTCCACCCATCTTCCTTCTTCTAAGGTTACGTTGGTGGGAGGGACATTAAACAACTCTAAAGCTTCACTACTACACTCACATGAATCTTTTTGCATCATCATCTTGTTAGTCAAAGATATCTTGCTCTCTTCCGACCCGTTTAGATTTACTTGTAAAAGTAGACTGAAAGGGGCAGCTCGTTCGTTTCTTTTTTATACTACTGTTCGTATGACTCGTTGTTCCTAGTCGTTTCTCGCCTGCTAAACGAGAAGCGACATGAGAGGGGGCACGAGCTAATGTTTTCTTAGGACCCGTCATTAAGTTGCTCACTGCTTCTTTTCCTCCTTGAACAAGAGCATTTTTCAATGAACGTTTATTCTATATCACATCCATGCCCGTATTCAAAGCAAATTTAGCTATATGAGGAATGGCTTTCGTCATGGTAGGTTTGAGAAAGTCTGACCAAATACCTTTGCCATATTGCATATCAGATGCTCTGGGACTAAATGCTCCTACGAGTGTATTGACGATACTCCCTGCAAGTCTTAATGGATTGATGATCCCACCTGTCTGAGGAGAGATCAGACCATGAGTTGTTCTCGTTAACGATTGGGTCAGTTTAGGGAAGAGAAGCCCATAGCCTTTCTGACGAGGTACCCCTTTATGAACGATGAGTGTCATAATGTTTCACTATCAATACAGTCCTTAGGAATGGATTCAAACGTGAGAACTTGAATCCTTTATAGATTCAATGATTTGCTTTGGAGGGTAGTTTCATACTAGGATTAGGCATGATGTACCCCATACAACCACTTAACATAACCATCCAGAACTGACTATTGTAATCTTTCAAAGCCAAATGAACGACGCAAGCTATGATGATAGTAAAGGCAAGAATTACTTGAACAAAGAATACAATTTCATTCCGAGGTATGTTTTCTCCGCACCATTTCAAAGTAGTACTAGGCGTATGACTCACTCTATCGGGTTGTTGCTCGGTGGGCTCATTGTTGACTCTGATAGACACTCGGCTTACCGAGTCTACTGGTCGATCAAGTTGGATTTGGGGATCCATGAATCAAAAGTAGAAGGATATCCTTTCCAATGTACTATAATCTTCTATAACTCGATTTTTACCTACGCGCCTTTTTCTATGATCGAGAATCTCGTCGACTTCATAGACATCATCTGTTTTCACAACGGGTTGTAATTCAGATTCGTAAAACGTACCTTCCAATCGTTCTTGATGATCATCCTGGATGTAATACACATAAGGATAACGATCAGGTACTCGTTTCTCGACCGTGAACAGTTCCGTGGTCCAGTTAGGTAAGTATCCCTTATCAAATGTACGTTTTACTTTACTGATACGTACGCGATCACCAGTATGAAACTTGGGCAATGGACGGTTTTAAGAAGGGGTACCATATAAGGTCTCCCAGACTTTTAACACATTGGAAGGATTGACTTCTATGGGACTTCTACCGATACTACGATGATACGATTGATTATAAGCTTGAACAATCTGAGGTAGAACGTCAACATAACGACGTGAACGAGTATGAGTAAAATATCTCCACATGCGAGCTTTCAGGGTCCTTTGAAAGCGTTCTACAATACTAGCTTTTGTTTCTGTATTGTCTGTCGTAAAGAAATGAATATCATGAAAATTCACGATTCAAAAACTCTTTTCCTTTATCGGATTGTATGCGAATGGGACGTCGTCCTTTAGCTTGTTTTAATACTGCTTGAAACCCTCGTACCATTTCTTTGGCAGATTTATTTTTCAAAGGGATGACCCAATAGAGAGGTTGTACACCTGCATATCCACCCCGATTAGAAGGATCATAATAGATGGATGCTAATTTGGCATTTTGCGAAGATTTTGAGTTTGATCCATTCTGGAAGATGAGAACTCTTTTGAGATTTGTTTAATGGTAGAGCAGGCCGTAGGAGTCAATCTTTGCCAATCCTTAACCATTTTCTGACTAAGGGGTGTCTTTGCAGAATCTTTTATGTCAGTAGAAGGAAGAGTAGGCATAGCGTCATAGAACCCTGTGTCATCTTCATCATCATCATCCAGAGGTTTAGGGGTACTCATAGCCTTTGGTTTTACGATAGGTTGATTCATCACTTTGATATAATTAGGGTTACGTATCCAATCACGAGGGACATTTGATTCCACTAATCCTTTTACAAAACTATCAAGTCCCGAGGGTTGATACCCTTTTCTAGGTTGTGTCCGTAAAGCATCAGTTACGAGATCGATCATATTGGTCCCAGGTACGGTCTTTCCTTTGTATTGTATTTGACCGTCTTTTTCCCATGTTAGTATATCAGAATTATTCTTGAGATGTTTAAATAACAAAGGAACTTTTGGTTTTAATGGAGCAGAGACACTGGATGTAATAGCTGTCATAAGATCTTGATCATCAGAAGACATTTCAGTTTTAACATCATCTTTGACTTCTTTGACTTTATCTGTTTTCTGAGACCAAGGTCTCTGTTCTACAGGATGACGAGCTTGTTGTAGATACGTACGGTATCGATGAAGTTCTTGACCAAACTTGGCTACCTTAGCTTCAGGAGTCAAATCATCGCGATCTACGATCACATCTAATTCATTACCTAAACGCACCGAAGATGCTACTTCAGGTGTATGAGGCAAAGGAAGTAAACTTCTTTCTCTCCATTGTTGGAGTTCCTCCATGGTCCTCTCGGGAACTAAGATCATTTTTCGTGTGCTCAAGAAATCAAGAGATAACCATGAGGACGATTTGTAGCATCGTGATAAGAATGGTTCAAACCTGGTATGTCTAATTGACGTGATAAGCTGGTCACTTGAGATTTATCTCTAGGATTCTTAAACAGGACGAGATAATGAGCATTCAGACTTATGGTACGATATTGTTTAGCACGATCAAACAAGTTTTGAGTGATGTAGATCACACTTGTGTTCCGATGATGAGCTTTACGTGTAAACCATTCTACGATAGAATCGAGAGCTTTACTACCCATCATATCATCAAAGACAAGTAGGTGACGACGAGCTGGATCAGAAACTAAGACTTCGTCATCCTCAGGTATATTTTGAACGAAGTGAACTTGATGTTCCCGTTGTAAGATTTCATAAGCAGGTTGCCATTCACGATAACACCATACAATCCATTGATCCTTCCATTCTATCAACTGTTTTACAAATACAGTTTCCCCTGATTTGGTAGGTCCCGCCACAACCATGGTAAATTCATGCTTTAATTGTATCGTATCGGGAGATATGGACTGATAGTAAGCCATTTTAATACTAGTAATGAAACTGAGAGATGTAGTATTATATACATGGTCACTTCAGTCATGTATGTATTATATACATGGTCACTTGAGTAGTATATCATCTAAGGTATAAGACAAAAACGTTCCGAGTAGTAGTAGTAGGAGTCATGAAACAACTCATACTCCGAATAGACCTCTGACGTCATTGATTGCGTGCTCGTTCGTAGTCTCTATAAAAACCAGACATTTGGTTTGACTCGGTATCAGTTCATCATCATCATGGACAGATTTCAGAATATCCCTTCTGAAAGTGATTTTTTCAGAGGCATTCATCGGTGTTCGAGAAAAGTAACAGTGGAAAGGCCTACTCCCCGTCGGCCAGCGTTTTTAGACCGTCCACCGCCACCAGCACCTTGCAGATCTAGGGTACCACCCCCTAGACCTCCTCCACCCAGGGCTGTACCATCAGCGCCTCCACTGCCTGAGCTGCAGTATACTATGGCTCAGGCAGATTTGAGGCTTCTGAGGCTGCGGGAGCAAGAAATAAGACGCCTGATAGAAGACAAAGAAGCCCAAGTCAGTCAGTTGCAACGTCTGCTGGACGGGGAATAGGCCTTCACCAACAACAATAATTCAACGGCCCTTTTAAGGGCCACCTAACTTACACGAAAAGAAACCTTAACTGAAACTATGCAGTTTTTGTTTGTGTTGTGTTATACTATAGTGGTAAGTCTAACCTATAGTAAGTAAGTTATTTCTTTTTTTACTCGATTGATCAAATTGTATTAGACAGAAATTCAAAACGAGTCAATTCTAAAAATAGTAACAATAAAAACTTGAGAATAAGTTCAGTTAGACCTCTGAGAGCTCATATGGCATCCGAAGCTCGAAGAGTCAACATCGTCAGAAAAATTGGGCGAGTGTTTAATTTTTTTATTTTATATACAGTAGTAGAAGAAACAATATAAAGTTTTCACTGTCTGAACTTTGATACTTGTTGAAACGACGTAACTTCATACAACTTTTGTCACTTTTGTACTTTGTCACTTGTGTCACTTTGAGACTTCATAACGTTGCACACGTTGCAAACTTTGAGAACGGTACAAACACTTGATCACTTTGACAATCTTTGAAACATGAGAAGGGTACACACTTGATCACTTTGACAAACTTTGAGAACGTTACACACTTTCATTTTCAATGTATCTCTCTCTCTCCTGCCGTGAGATTAGTCAGTCCCTGAAAAACTAAATATCCCATGATTCCATAGCCAAGATGGCTACCCTCCCTATACTTCCTGTTTCACTACCCACCCTCCCTCTCTGGTTTAGTGTATACAGTCCATATAGAGTCATCACCCCTTTTGTTCCACCCCTATAGTCTATACAGAGTAATTTCCCTTTGTTTCATCTATACAGGCTATACAGTGATGTTTCACCTATAGAGTTTATACACAGTGATCTCCTCCTTGTTCCACCTATACAGTCTATACAGAATGATCTCCCTTTAGTCCTACTCATACAAGCTATACAGAGTGATCTCCCCTTTGTCCCATCCCTACAGGCTATACAGAGTGATCTCCCTTTGTACATACTCTACAAATCTTAGTACAAGTCTTAGTTCAAGCTTGAGTCGAGCTCGGCCTACCGCTTCTCGCGCATGCGCACTTGATGATACACCACTCTCACCGACGGTGGCGACACCTACTGCTAGTTTCACAAACCTGGAAAAACCCAAAGTTTCGGTTCTAAAAATAGATTCACTCAGCTCAAAACTGGAAAAACTTAACTTCTCTCTCTAGCCGTTGACCTCTCGTGAACCCAACCTCTATTAACGAAGGCTCTAATTGGCTCGTTAGCCAAGATGGCCGCCTCCACAACCTTCCACTTCCGGTCATAGACACGCCTCCAAGCTCAACGATTGGCTCTTCCTCCTTATTACCAAGACAACATGACTTCACTTCCGGTATGACGTCACAGGCGGCTCTTCGGTGCGCATCAGAAGCCAGCATTCTGATGACGTCATCAGTGGCGGTTAAATTCAAATGGCGCACCGAAGAGCTGCCTATAACTACTCGTCTTTCAGAAAACATTTGAAATTTGTAAGTCCGTAGACGCATTTTTTACTTCCAGACGGAAAATACTACTGGATTCCGCTAATAAATCACACTGGTTATCCTTCTCAAAAGAAGATATTTAGCAAAAAAAGTCACCTAAAATTGGGAGAGAATTTCGGCCTTATTAGTAATAGCATCCAGACACTGATTTATGACTTCTTTATCCTTTAAGAATTTCATTGATTAATTTAGCCCGAAATTGAATCGTTTGAATTTGGTGATGACCTGGGACTTGGGAGTAAGCTCCCGAAATAAAATTTTGAATATTCCAATTATAATTGGAAGCCAACGAGATAATTTCTAGCTTGCAGTGATATTAATTACACCCTTCTCAGAAAAAAATTGGATCTGGTTGTTTAATGTTCCCACTCAAGAATCTTTCACTCATATGAAGTAGTCGCCAAATGCCGGTGATGGGCTTAAAATTTTGGCCTATGCTTGGTACTTACGGCCATTGAGCAGTGAGGGTTCTTTAAAGTGCCGACTTCTACTGTGACACGGACCAAGTTTTTACTGTATAATCCTAAAGACAAAAAAATTAGAAATTAGGTATGCAGAAGCCCATGTCAACCATTTTTAATCCAGACATTTTTGATAAGCTTTTCAATAACAATTTTTTTTTTTCCAGACTTGTGACTAACATCTGCTTAAACAACACACTGTTAATCAAGACATTTTCCACTGCTTTTCAATAAAGCATTATTTTCCACAGACTAGTTCGACTTCCAATTAAAATGAGAAGAATGTATTTATCATTCTTCATTTCAAAAACATTCCTTTTCCTTCTCTTGATTTTAGTGAAGGCATATTCAACTGTGTATCCTGACTGCACATCAATTAATATAAAGAAACAACTAAACAAATCTCAAATTTTCTGTTTTATTTACACCCACTGACAGCGAGGGAAATGTTGCAAGCCAACAAATAAAACTATAATGTTAATTCCTATCACCCGATTCACACAAGGTCATAATTGCCTGTACATTTTACATTCTTCTTGAACTTAGTTACCACTTAATTAGACATAAATACATTTCTCATACAGTTCAGCATTTAAATACATTTTCACCATCTCCTTTCAAATTGTCAGAATTATACATAAACTTCAACCCCTTTACCATCTGCACACATCTTTCTCACAAGTAGTACGCCCATGTCTTTAGCTTTTACACATTAACATACACACACTTACCTCTCACAATTAGTTAAGTTTCTACATATTTAGCACTGATCAGTTCAACTCACACCTACTATTTACAACACACACACACCTTGCACATGCTAAACTAGGTCACCTGGATTGCATTTATGTACATATATACAGTAAAATATAGCTATGTACAAATCTATGGATACATTTAACTATGAACACTCACTTGGTCATTTATACCTATATACAAAGTCCAAGAATATCTCATACTAATGGAGGGATGGATGGTATTTTTGCTAGGAAAGATTCTTACACATAAGTCATATGCACATCTTGGCTTCGGCCAGTTTATTTGCAAAAACAAAAAACAAAACAAAAAAATCCACCAAACAATAATGTCTACAGCATTTCACAACTAAGCTCTTCGTAATTACAATATTCATCATCTATTTAGAAGGGTTTGCTGCTGTTTTTGTTTGTACACTTAAATGTTATTTTCCATTACATGCAGTAACTTTTGTGTTATACGATGGTGCCCAGTTGGAGTGGTGGAGGACAGAACCTGGTTATAATGTACACAGGAAGAGATCATCAGCCTATTTTTGGCATGTAAACTGACCAACTTTCTCTAAAACAGCTTAGGAACCCCTTACTGACTAGAGGTTAGAGGCTTTATGGGTAAAATCCTGATTTCCATGTAATGGAAATTGTGATTTAGGAATGATTACATTACTTAATTTTAGAGGTTATTTATATATTCAGACCTATTTTCACACACCATCACCATCAATATTTTCAGATAAATGCTTACAAAAAAACCACCAACTTACACATCAATTAAAAAACAAAGGCATTATGCATGCTATATTGAATCCACCATAAAGAGGATTGGCGTGGAATTAATTTTAACTTGATTAATACAGAACAAGTATTAAAATGCACCTTGTAAATACACATTCATTTATAAATTAAAAATCATACTCCTATTTCAACCCCTCCCATTAATTTGTTCTGTGAAAAAATGATTTATCCACATTTACTGAAACAAACATGAATAACATTCCTTATATAAAGTTTGTTCCTTGTTATTGGAGAATATTTCACCTTACATCTGACAAAGGATCCTTCTGATATCAAACCAAACATTTTATTCTATAATGTAGAATTATAGATTTGATCCTTCCTGACTTTGTACCATATCTTTGGACATTTTATTTCAGTTTACTATGAATACCAAAATTGTCTGGTATATTTCCCCCTTTCCATTAGATTGCACAAGATGTCATATGAAACTTCCATTCAGATAAAAACAAATCAGAATGATGCCTCACAACAGTTTACTTGCTAGATGATTTTTATTGGTGAAACACTTAAGATTCACGCTACTCAATCTCAGCTTGAATGGGAAGCAGCTTTCTCTCTAGACTTTGAGGTCATGCAGACATAGAGCTACTGTAATTTTTGTAACAGCTCGAGTGCTACAGGACCATAAAAGCCTTAAAATCAACAACACATGGGAATCAGTCTTGAAACCACAACATTGAAACACCCAAAACTTGCTAAGGCATGATCTATGAAGCAGTGTACTAGTGCATTTTCTGGATTCATCACCAAAAAATCATAGAATATTATTGTGGTGTAGCAAGTGATCTGGGTGCCAAATATATCTGCTGTCAAAATACATGAATTACAAAACTAAATGACAATGTCAGCTTCATAAGTCTTTTTTCAAAGATGATTCACCCCACAGTGTAACACCAGGTATTAGTCTAGTATATGTATCATCTACTATGTGATCAGGATCTTCACCACGTTCTAACCGTTCCCACATCTGTCTGTACAAGACTTCCATATTTCTTGCATAGTTTTTACAGTTAAAAAGTGGACTTGATGTTCGACCTTTCCACACTTTTGCTCTCATTCTTTTCAAACTGGAAAAAAATAAAATTTAAAATTAATTTTTTACATCATTTAACTTTCCAGAATGTTAAGACTTCAGAATTGTAGTAACATCAGTGTTTAGCATTCTTGTAAAAATCTGTCAACTATGAGGTCATGAAGTTGATGTCCAGTGCCACAATCTAAAAACAGACGCTTTGACCTTTGGCTTGTTTACTTCTCTTAACTATGTAATGAGTGACTTTAGTTCTTCTGCTCTTTTAGAGACATCTTGTTCACTCAATAAACAGATTGGCAAACGTGGTATCATTTAAACTTCCTAGTGGCTAAATTCAACCACTTCAGTCTCAGACATGAAAATATTTGTTCAGTAACACAAAAATATAGATTAAGAAACTGAGTCAAAGGCAAAGTATTGTTACTTCTGTGATATTAACAAGCACAGGAAAACATGCCATTTATTGTATTAAAGATTCCATCAAGTATATGGACCTTAAATGAAATAAAAATATATAGTGCATTTTCATTCAAATGTAAAAATATTCTGCTTTTTATTAATAAAATATAATTATCATTTATATATTTATTATATCACTTGAACTGAATTAGGAGGCATATTGTTATCCCGCATATCTGTTATCTTTCTTTCTCATTATCTTGACCATGCAATTTCTGGGAGCTAACTGGATTGATTTTGAAACCAAAAGGTGTCTTTTTTCAGTCACTTTTGTTTCCAGGGCATAGCTCAGAAACTGTTCAAGACACCACAATCAAACTTCCATGTACAAATCAACCTACCACTAGTAGTGCTATGCTACTGCTATCCTTTGCTTTGTGAAAAAATAACTTGATATTTTTCCTGTTACCATGGAAACACATACCCAAAATCACCAATGTCAGTCATTCCTGTTTGATTCTTGTTGTTTAATGCACCACTCAAGAGTCATTCCAGAAACCGTCAAGATCAATTTTGCTGCCTAGTAGTATCTTTTACTATTTTAATTATCACTATTTTTTATTAGTAGTCGTATTTTTTTTTTTATTCTATTTATATTTTGTTTTTTGGGGTTTTTTTTACTATTGATCTCAACAGTTTCTAGTTAATTCTATAACTATAATCATTTTTGAGGTAGGATAAAAACACTTACTATTCAGAATCATTTCCAAGTTTGGCTGCAATATTGATGTAATCTTCTTTTGACCTGGCTATCAATTCTGGACATCCCAATGTGTTTAACTGAGATGAAGCAACTCTTGAAGCTAATGTTTCACCTACACAAAATAAAAATAATAATAATAATAAAAAAACAAAATAAATAAAAAAAATATGGATGCATGATAAAGACAAAATCACTAAACATGTTTTCTGCTCAGTCATATTTAATGATTTCTTTCATTAAAATTATCACAATAAATTCCTGTTTATTGCCTGCACGTTGTAGGAGTTTTTCAAGAAAAATATGGTACTGTGTGCTATCTGGATCGTTTTTTTCCCTATGTTTTGAATTAAATACACAAAACAACGTTTGACATGGTAATATTTTAATTATTAACATTTAAATGATTATCATTTATTTCTTTAAGCATCAATTTCACAATAAAATATTCACACATGTGTATTTTTCCTACCACCAATCTTCAGATGTGGTCTTCAGGCAATATGGTAATTTTTTTTTTTTAGATTGGTCAATGCTGGCTATACGGTTCAGGGTGCAATATGCAGTAAATTACAGAATACAAAATATTACCACAACAAAGATACATCCAACTCTGAAGGAAAGCTCTTATTTTTAACTATATCTTATCTTAACAGAGATATGGATAATATCGAACAACAACTAAAACACCCTGACACAAATTTATACAAACTTCATTGAGTCACAATATATCTTCCATACCTGGTAAGGTTACCATTGGAGTTCCTGCCCACAAGACATCCATTCCTGTTGTGTGACCATTACATAGAGGTGTATCTAAACATACATCAGCAAGCTGTCCACGTCTAACATGCTCTTCCTACAAGGGATGATTAAACATATTGTATCCATTTTTCAATAAAATTTAATTCCTTTGATTTATTTGAAAAAAAAACCTAGATTCATATTTGTAAGAATGAATTTAGCATTAGTCATTTACTTTCAAAGAAGTATTATCAGTGGTCTTGCCAAAATGGAACACACGAGCTAAACCAAATTGTTGATGCAGATAGACATTTTATAGACAACATATTGCTTTGCAATAGGATGAAAAAAATATTTGATAATATAATAGAAACTTACAGGGTACCATCTAATTACTAAGTAAACCAAATCTGATTAAAATTAGCAGTGCAGTTTCAGTAAAATTCCATCAGCGGTTTTGAAAGACAAACTGACAATTTGAAAAATGAAACACATACATAGGTCTTCATTTTTTCAACTTTTAAAAAAATCAACTAAAATTCAAAAAATTAATTCATCAAAATTCTCTCATGTAAGCATCATAGTGATTCAATGAGATGAAAACAAAATGATCGTGGAAAAATCAAAGTACTGAAATGGGTTGTTATTTTGGCAAATAGCCATGGAATTCAAACTACTTCTATCTAACATATATGAAAAGAAAATAAATCAAATTAATTTAGATCTATTCCCCCCCCCACCAAAAAAAATAATTTCCAGCCTCTAAATAAATTCAAAATTAACATTCTAAATTTTATTTCTTGTATCTTCCACACAAAATTAAAATATTGTCTGTTGTGCATTAACACTCATTTCAAAATAAAACGTGAGCATTTATGGAACCTACTTTAATTTAAACCAAACAACATTGGGAACTGGTAAAATAATTTTTTTATTAACGAAAAATGGCTGTAATTTAAAACAAATTTTAGGGCTTGTCATATTGAACATAAACAATCCTATTTTGGGCCATTACCATGGTACATGAACAATATACTTTGCCTAGACTAAATAAACAAACAAAGTAAGTTCTCTATCTTGTAATTAATGTAAATAACTGAACGGGGTAAAAAATACAATTAACCCAATGTTTATTGGTAAAGAAATAATTTGTCATCAACATAATTTGAGCCTAAAGTCGCAAGGTAGCAAAATGATCTATCACCAATTTCTCGACATCAACGCTTTCGGTAATGGATAAAACTTTGTTTTTTGGTAAAGACATCGTTTCTGTTTGAAATCCATTATGAACAGACCGATTACACAAACAGTTTAGGTTTATACACCCCAATCTAATTGTGATTAACTTCAAAAGTTGTGATAATTGTTGTGTAATCACCGGCATGGACATGGTGATTTTCTCCAACTTCCGCCGAAACGAGAACTGGAAACATTCAATATTCAAGTTACCTCCCTTTGCGATATCAATACACAAAGTATACAAGTGACAGTCCACTGAAATTGAGCAGTCGCTGGTTATGTAAGGCATGTGACCACTATATAGGGTGTATAAATAAATGAAATATGCACGGAGAATCTCATTAAGGCAGGTTATGTATAGCGGTTAGTTGACAAACAAGTTAATTTGATAGTTTTCAATATGGACATGAACTTATTCATTATGAATGTTACGCGCCATTTGCATAACAAGCACCTCCTACTTGATGCTATCCCCTCTATTCTGCATTTATTTTCATTTTTCCATGGATTAGAAAACAAACATTCTTGAAAGTTCAATTGAAATTCATTTAGCTTCATATTGGTATCACTGATATGTAATTATTTCTATTTACATCGCTGTATGCTTGTAGCTATCAATATAATGAATGGCGGAGTAATACTACAGTTTTTCAAGGCAGGCTCAACACCACTGGAATCTTATAGTAGAATTCCATATTTATAAATAGATCGACGACGTTTTGTTGAACTAACTACAAATCTTACTGTATAATTTTGAAAGGCAGAAGTAAGTAGAATTATGTGGTATATCATTTAATGATTATTCAAACTAAATTTACACCAAATGTTTGACTTTTCTGTAAAAGTTGAATTCTTGAGTTGGACTATATTTTACAAATGCAACCTCCATGACCTCTTCACTGCAAACAGGATAGCCAATGATGAAAAGTCGAAGTAAATCCATGATAGGTTGTCATTACATAACAACCCATAATAAAAGAAAATGACCATGACAAACTTCTTGGTCAACATATCTACTACACCATTCAAAATCCTTTTTATTCTGTGACTATCTTCAAAATATCAGATCACACCTAGTGCAACAGATATGATTCAATGAATATTGTCAATATGGCCCTTGTATCTAGCGAAACTTGAGCTTCAATTAATATTGTGAAATACCTTTATCAACGATAATGTGCCCCTGGTAAATATAAGATTGCATTTAACATTTTGTAAGTATTTCTTTAAAATTCTGTTTATTAGTTTCTGGTTTTTTAAAAACAAAAAGTGTGAAAATTAAATTCAAAATAAAATTCTTTTTACTAGTATTTACCTTTGGGGCAACAGGTGAAAATATAATTCTACCACTTCCAAGACCTGCATTTGTTGCCATCTGTAAAACATTGGGTTCACCTACTGCTGGAAACCTCAGTAGCCACAAAACACTATTAGGAACACGCTTCAAAATTTCAATCCACATGTCTAATGTGCTAGGATCAATTTTGTAAAGCTGGTTAAAGTTACAGTACACAACAGCATCTTCAGGAAGACTGTATTGTACACGAGAACTAATAATGATGGTTTTTGGAATTTCTTCTCCAGTGGCCGACTTGTTATTTGTCTGTAAAAGTTAACAAAACCATTTTAATAACAATTAATGATAAAATACAAACATTTTATGGATATAGCAACATCTATATACTCTATGCTTTTACATCACTTTGTGCCCATCTATACTAGAACCAACGAAATACACAAAACCATACTCCTGTATAGGTCTACAGGTCTACCAAGGTAAATTGGCACATGTTTACAAACACGAGTCTAAATTAAATCATAACAGGGATGACAAGCCACTTGTCGTCAAAAAGGATTAAAGATTCAGTAATGCATGGAGTTCGTGTAAGACAATTATGTTTTACCTGCACAACCTATTTTTGGTATCGTTTTGGTTTTTGACTGTTTACCTTGGTACACCTATACTTAAATGAATTAGCACATGCTTACAAACACAAGTCAAAATTATATCATAACATGGGTGACAGCCTCCTTGCTGGCAGAAAAATATTAGAGCTACAGTAATGCATGGATATGTACAAGGCAGAATGTTTTATCTGTTCACCCTGAAAAAAAAACCAGTCTTGTTTTGCTTTTTGACATATCATGGATGTGCCATTTCATGTTGGTAGACCTATATATAAAGTTTGCATGATCACTGAATTTCTGCAAATACAGCAAAAATGCTCCAGGAGTAAGTTAAAGAGAGAATAATGTATTGCAATAAGGGATTACACCTGTAAATTATGTAGAGCAGAAAATAGTTACTGACAAAAGTTCAGTGATAGCTATCTTGTGGTATACAGTAAAACCCATATATATATAGTGAATTCCTGTTTTTTTGTTTGTTTACAAATCAGAACAGAAATTATTTTCTGAATTCTAAAACTTTAATGTTCGTTCAAATTGTTTATCATTTTGAATCAGCAATCCCCTAGAAAAATATGAACAGAAATTTTGTATCTCATGTAGGTTGTATGGTACAGAAGACAGTTTAAAAATATATATGATTTTTATGGAAACAACTTTGTTATAAAAGTTTATTTTACATTCTATTTTAAGTCAGAATAGGAACTGAAATGACTTTGTTAAAAACGTAATTTTTTTTATAAGTATGTTAACTAAAGATGCAGAATTTGTGTGTGGAATACTAAGGAATCTACTGGGGAAATTGTTTTTGCTTCACCATAGCCGTAAAACTGTTATATCCGTATTGATTATATTGGAGTTTTACTGTAAAAACTTTCATTTGCTATCTTATACTAATGCTTTTCTTTGCTGGAGACATTTAGATTTAGATTCAATTACTTAATGCCCTATCTTGTAACATACAGAAAAATTTCAAATAACCAAACCCTAGGAACAGGTAGTAACTAAAATAAGAAAAGAATCCAAATAATTAAAGCTTTACAAAACCATCTTACCTGGTTTGTGGTAACACCATTCTGAACAACAACATTATTTATACATGAGTGTGACATTCCGGTTTGCATCATAGTTTTTATGACGGATGTTACAGGGAGAGACATATATTGAAAATGAACTTTTGCTGGAGAGCCATCTTCTTCATCTGTTGTGCTCCCATGTTCAGCTGTCCATGTTATAGTCTACAATTAACAAGCAAAATTGATTACTCAAGTACAAAACTACTCCAGGTACACAATGTAAACAAACATTTTTTCTGTGGGAGGTGGGGCAAGTTACAATTTAGGAACATAATTTGTTTCATATAATGTGTGTTGTACAATAATGTCAATATTATATCAATGTTAAAATATTATATCAATGTTAAAAGAATCAAATCAGAAATAATACTTAATATCTTTTATAACAATTAAATATATTCTAAAAGAAATATGATCTTGTGGTGGCTTTGTCATAAAATGTCATGACAACAAGAAATTGTCATGAGTTTAAGATGTCAAAACAACAGATCATGTCACAAGTGATTGATTTTAACATATTTCATTGATATAACAAAATGTCACAAGTGTAAAATGATGTCATAACAATAGATCAGATCACACGTGTAATATGAAGTCATAACAATAGATCATGTCACAAGTGCAAGATTATGTCATAACAATAGATCATGTCACAAGTGTAAGATGATGTCTTTACACTAGCTCATGTCACAAGTGTAATATGATGTCATAACAATAGATCATCTCGCAAGTGTAATATGATGTCATAACAAAAGATCATGTCACAAGTGTAAGATGATGTCTTTACAATAGATCATGTCACAAGTGTAATATGATGTCTTTACAATAGATCATGTCACAAGTGTAATATGATGTCATAACAATAGATCATGTCACAAGTGTAATATGATGTCATAACAAAAGATCATGTCACAAGTGTAATATGATGTCATAACAATAGATCAAGTCTCAAGTGTAAGATGATATCATAACAATAGATCATGTCACAAGTGTAAGATGATGTCTTTACACTAGCTCATGTCACAAGTGTAATATGATGTCATATCAATAGATCATCTCACAAGTGTAATATGATGTCATAACAATAGATCATGTCAAAAGTGTAAGATGATGTCTTTACAATAGATCATATCACAAGTTTAAGACTTTGAGTCATGACTTTATGACTCTTATCAGCATTATTTACTAGGTAAAAAATGGAGACAACCAGAAAAAATGATAACATGCTGTGATATACAGCCAACAAACATAAACAGATGTTAAAAGATGGACTGGAGCACTATTTGTTTGTACAACCAATATACACAGAACTTGTAACTCAGAAAATGAATTAAATATAATGATTTAATATGTGAATAAAACCTTACCACAGTATTTAAATAAATTTCAGTCTTGACAGTGATAACCAAGACTGACCACCAAACAATTGATTAAAAGCATTTTAACATCAATTTCTCACCTTCACATCACCCGTCCTTTTCAGTGGCTCTAAGTCAACACCATTCAACACAATATTGTTGTCTGAAACTTTTCCATCAATTTCCACTAGAAGTTTTTCCGTAAGATGGGGGAACATCTGCATATGGTCTCCAACAAAAAAGGTATGGGACATAAATGCCAATTTTTCTGAGTACTGATCTGCTAACAATGCAGGTGAGGTTATGCTGTCAGTGAGGATGTAATCCATGAAAGATGCTCCACTTGTGCCTGGATATCCTAACCACATCACCTATAAGGTTCATACATTTTATAGCATTTCAACTCCATTACAAGCAGCAAACAATTTATTTATGCTGACAGCAAGACAGTTTTATATCAGTAAAAGATAGCATTTCACCTCCATTACAAGCTGCCAATAATTTGTTTAAGCTGACAGTAGGGCAGTTTTATGTAAGTAAAAGATGGAATTCCATAATATTGACTATGATATAAGAATGCAGAAATTTTAAGCATCAAATAAAGAAAGTTGTTTATAAATGGCTACAAAGTTACTGCATTAAATCCCTTTGAAAATTTACACCAGTTTATAATGATAGTATGACGACTTTAGTACTTATTAGTAGAAAATTATCATGACAGATTTTCTTTCTGCAATGAATTGATATCATATACACCTATTGAACACAAAAACTTACTTGAATTGGGGCAGGTCTCAATGCAAAAAGTTCATTTCTAGCTCCTTTTGTGTATCCATTCATGTTCACTAAAATATTGATGCCATCAGCATGAATGCGATCTGCAGCTTTTCCATTGCATGGAACCTGAAACAAATTGTGGATCTTTCATGACACAATAATATTACAAATGCTCTACATCAAATACACAAAATCAACAAATGAAATACTTCTCACAAAGCTGTCATATCAACTCAAAAAATTTTGTATATGTAAAAGAATGTTTTTAAAATATCAACCATTTATGTCCTGCACTGGCAGACATATTTGTTAAACGTTACCAGGGTAGCCCTTTTCGAATCTTCACTAAGATGACATCAATAAATTTTTTGGATACATGGTTGTGTCCTATCAAATTACTTGAAGTGGATGCAAGTGGTGCTGTAAACATGAGCCCAGTGTTAAAATATATATTTCCAAGCTAACTATGAGCCAACTTATCCTCAATTTGTTACTATGAAGGTGAAAACAGTCGTATAATAATGTTCCAACTTGTGGTTTTTTTTAGAATAACTTTACTATATCTCCATGGACATTGGAATGCTGTTTCACATTCTTATAGACAACCTATTTATGTATATATTTATGACTTTAGGTGACAGAATATTATGACAGAAAAAATGGACTTTGTTGATATCAATAATTATTTTCAACATACCCAGACATGATTTTGGGTTATAAGAAAAAAGCAGGAAAACATGGGATGCAAAACCTTAATGCAGGGGTGGCATGGGCCCCCATAAGAATAAAAATCAGGATAAAATGGTGCAAAATCCTAAATTCTTGTCATTTCCTGGCTCTTTTAATGACTTCCAAAAAAATGACTCTAAAAAAAGTTAAGATCTTTTACAAATATTTTTTTACTCTCATTTGCAGATTTTGGCAATAAGAGCTCAAAATCATTGTGAAAATTTTCATCAAATACATTTTGGAACTGTACAACCAAGCATATTATGTCTTTTATAAGGCAGGTTTTTGTATAAAATGTTGGAAAAAAGTAAAATAAAACTAAAGTTGGACAATTACTGGGAAACCTGTATTTACCACTATTAAAAAAAAAACAAAAAAACACAGAATTTCAAGTTGAAAGTCAGAAAACGGCCAAAAAAAAAATCATGTCTGCATACAGGTGAGTTACTTCGCATTCATATTTTCAATATGCGACTGTAGTTAGACATTGACAATTGATTTTGCAAACTTGCATTCTATATCAATTGTGCATTATAATTTCTATTCAAGTGACCAAATAAAATATGTCTGCTGCTTGGGCTTGTCTAAGCTAAAAACATTTTTTTCAAAATAAAAAAAAAGATCAAAAGCTGAAAGCTATAACATTTTCAAATAGCTTTGATTGATTCTATAATAGTAATAGCGCTCTGGACATTTTGTCTGGGCATGTTAAATCCAAAAACACATTCTTAAACAACGATGATTTTGTATTCCAGTAATATAAAGAATTTTCATACCTGAGAAAGGTCTATAAAATGTTCAGCTTCTGAAGAAATCTTTTCACGGAAACTTGTGCCATCATCAGGACTCAGAGAATAACAGAAAACCTAAAATAAAGGCAAGTATTCATATCAACTTAACTGTACATATTCTTTTACTTGACCGACTTATATCCATATGCATGCATAATGTATGACACAATACCTGTTGACTTGCAAAACCTGTGTCATACATATCTGCTTAGATAAATTCAATGTCTCTCTATAACAATCTATTGCAAAAGACTCAAAATAATACATGATTTTCTAACAGAATTGAAAATTTACAAACAAACACAACATTTCCTTGGAAGTTGAGCAAAGCCAAATGATTTGATTCTGGTAATATGCTTAAAATAATTCTTGAACTATACAAGGTAAACCTACCTCTACATTTTCTTTATCATGAAATCCAGGAATACTTTGCATAAGGTGAGAGGTAGGATGGTTACCAAAATCTGAGCTAACATAACCAATGCGAAGTCGACCCTTTGGTTCTTTTATTTCTGTTGGATGTTCATATGGTGGTTTATGAAGGACATTAATCTGTAATAAAAGATTTACACAGAATTATTTTATTTTCACTTCATATGACAAATATTTATAAATAACATTTTGATGTATATATCAAATGGTGCTAAATAACTGAAAGGAATGATAACAGCACATCTGCACAGAAACTGACACATATAAATTCAAGTCCCCAGGACCAAATATTTAGGTTCATTTTTTATTGTTTCACAAATTCAGTTTCATAAGAGGGAAGAAAAATATGATGACAAAGCACACAGAAATGGGTGTATATTTTCAAAATAGATATTTGACCCACAGCTTAAAGGTTTTAAGGTCAATGGACTGGTAAAACTGTAATTCCTTCAGCTCTGGTTAAAAATTTTGAAAAGTAGGTCAAAGTCCAATGTCAAGTTCACTAAGTCAAAAGACAAGGTACCAAATGAAAGCTCTGGTCATAAGAAATTATTATGTGAAATATCAAAGCCTTATCTTTCATGGTTAAAAAGTTATAGCCAAGGCTAAAGTATTTGAAAAGTAGGTCAAAGTCCTAGGTCAAGGTCACTAGGTCAAAAGTCAATGTACCAAATGAAAGCTTTTATCATAAGGAATCTATATATGGAATATCTGAGACCTGCCCCTTGCGGTAAAAAACTTATAGACCAGGTTAATGTTTTGTCTGTGGATGTTGCCAACGATGATGTCACAGGGGGTACAGCATCTGGCACTCGTTCCGGCGAGCTAAACATAGCTTTAAGAAAAGATTGTGTCAGAGCCATTTTCTGTAGACTGATTGAAAAACATTAACAATCATCTTTATTTAAGGAAAGTTAAACAAGTGTCCAATTTTAACACATTTCAGTGTTGTTAAAAAACTGGGATTGATATTTATGATACCGGTTTGTTTCTTAACAATCAAAAGCAAAATATACCTTTTCTAGACACAAGTTTGCATGTCTGGCAGCAATGGACTTTCTCATATGGTGAGACAGAGGATACAACATACTATGATGTGGATGGACTGATGGCAAACGATTCTTTTCTAACTGATCTTGAACTATCTGCACTAAGCGCTTCATTCTACTGTTATACTCAGTCCAGTCACACACAATCTATAACACAAATGATCTCTTAGTACATAACAAATCACTTGACATGCTTGAAACTAGTTAGTACATTGACTATAATACTTCATATTTTTATCATCGACAACAGTACCTCATACTTAAATTATCTACAATGTAAACCCATATTAATATCATTAATTCTTGCAACAGAATAATTAATTAATAAAATGTCAGATTTCTGATACATAACAGATCCCAATCACTAGTGATTTACCTTCAAACAAATAAACATCCATTTCAGAACTTTTTCAACTTGCAAATTACTGTAAAATTTGTCTATTCACAATGAAATCTTTCTTATTTATTCTTTTAAGTTGTCTCATGACAACATTCGCACAATAATATTTAATTATGTATGCCCCTTTTACCACAATTATTCAACCCATCTTTAATTCACAAAACTCTCATGGATGGCATGTATGTATGTGTTTCAACTAGTCAGTTTAAATCTCCCTTTCGTTTTAAATTTGCCCTCTCACCTGTGGTAAAATTATTAACACAAGTTAAAATTTCCAGGTACACAATTATAGTACTATCTTAGGAAATTGGTTATACAATGTGATCTCGATGATATTTCAAAATAATAATTAGAATTCACCTGTAAACAGTGGGCCAGGTTACAGTAGGCATCAGGAAAATCTGGCTTTAGTTTCAGTGCAGTTCTGTATGAAGCAATGGCCTCAGGAATGTTCCCCGAATCCTGCAGTTAAAAACACAAAACTACAGCTACTTAAGTAAATAAACAAAAGTAAATATGATAAACTGGTTTGTTTATAGCCAAGACAACTGTTACCTTATAATAATTGAACAATTTCTTGAAATTTTATATATAATAGTCAATCACTTAAGTCACTTTTGCCTTACATAAAATAGAATATCCATCAGATTAATGGTCTACCACATCTAAGAGGACAAACTATGCATGACTCACCTTGTGTATGGAAGCTAGATTACTATGGGCATCAGCAAAAGCTGGGTTTATTTGTATTGCCCTAGTGTAACATTGCAGGGCCCCCTGGATGTCTTGCATTTCCTTTAAGGTATTGCCCATGTTGGAGTAAGCATCAGCAAACGTTGGTGATATCCTAGAAGAAGAATGTGTGAAGTACTTGAAATGGAACGTGGTGGTGCATATTCATATAAGATACATTTATCACCAAAATGGAATACCTGTAACGTGGACATTTACGTGTGGGGTAATTTACACTAAATATGTGATGAACAGTTTTCTGTGTAAATTACCCCTTGCATACCAGTCGCACAATTGGGCTAAGAATTATCATTTAATACAGGACTGGTAATAGTAAGTTGTTACACTCTGTAAATAACACCCACACATATACTTTGAACAAGAGAATCACAAAATTAACAACACGCAGATATACCTATGTTTACAGTAAGTTTAATTATATTTAAAAATAAATGAATTCTGAAGGATATAATTGACAATAATTCTGTTTACCTGATAGCTTCTTTGTAGTGCAGTAATGCCTCATGTAGTTTTCCTTGCTGCTGTAGAACACTAGCCAGGTTAGAATGTGCTACTGCAAACTCAGGATAAACCTCTAATGCCTTGAGGTATAATCTTACAGCTTCTTCCGTGTTACCTTGTTCTCGTTTAATGTTGGCTAGATTGTTTAGTGAGTCTGCATGTGTTGTACACAATTTCAGGGCTGTGTTGTAACATTCTTCAGCTTCTGCCACCTACAAAAGTAAGATAATTTTGGTGGATTCATTCTACTTATATGCATAAAACTCCACTGTCAAAACATAGCAATGGACTAGGAGCACACACACACACATCATAATGCATTTAAAATGTTATCAAAAATGAAAATATTGAAAGATGCAAAAGATGGAAATGGTACGTTTAGTTCATTTTTAATGGGGAAAATAAAGAATTACACTAGCAGCAATATCATGAAAAAAGGAGGAAATTTTTCATAGATTTGTCAGTTATGCAGAATTGAATGTTATTGCGAGTTTTAGTTACCTTTCCCTTCTCTTTGAGAGCATTAGCCAGGTTGCAATATGCATCTGGAAAATTGGGCTGCAGCTCAATAGCTCTTTTGTAAGTGTCAATGGCAAGATCTATTAACCTTGAAATGTAAACAACTGAATCAATGACATGAAAAGTTTTAAAAAAGTCATTTTAGATGAAACCTATAAATGTATTTCTGACAGATTAAAACCACAAATGAATCTAATATATTTAGTTATACAGATATTTGGAAAGTGCAGAAAATTAATTACAATCTGGTGTCAGGGCTTGTTTTCCTCCATATTTATTGCCAATTTGGGCTATATATCCATTTGCAAATGTCTTTTCTCTCTCAACTTTTTGCCAAAAATTCCCAATCATGAACATACATCTTTTCATTATTTCTCATTTTTATACTGATATTTTTACAATCATTAATTTTTTTCTTTAAAGTTGAAATACAGCAGCTAGACAATAAAAATTAAATAGCAAAATCAATGAAAAAAAATAGAAAAATAAAAGAAAAATTCCCAAATTTGAGCCAAAATGCAGTGAAATTCCTATTTCCAGTGCCATGGACCAATTTCCCAACAAAAGTTGTCGGAAGACGACAAAGCTTGCCGGAAATGGGTGTAAATTTTCAAAATACAGCTGTCAGGTTTTAATGAAAACGCTGGTCATAAGGAATATGTATGTGAAATATCAAAGCCCTAACACTTGGTGTTCTAAATATATAACCAAGGCTAAAGTTTTTAAAAAGTAGGTCAAAGTCCATGGTCAATAGGTCAAAAGTCAAGGTGCCAAGTGAAAGCTCTGGTCATAAGAAATCTGTATGTGAAATATCAAAGCCCCTTTCCCTTGTGGTTTAAAAGATTTAGCCAAGGATAAAGTTTTTGAAAAGTAGGTCAAAGTCAAGGTCACAATGAATATTCTTGAAGAATGCCCTAGTTTTAGTGTACTATACTGTTTTGGAACTACAGAAAATCAATGAGTTAGAATCTACAAGATCACTTATATGAACACAATACAAAGTTGAATACATACCCTTGCTCATAGTAAACACAGGCAAGATTACCATGCACAACAGCATGGTTTGGACTCAGATTCAATGCCCTTAAATAAGCAGCAACCGCTCTGTAAAATAATATATTAAACTTTCATATCAAAAAGAAACTGGGTAAATAGAATTCAAACAATCTGAATGTGTCATGTTTGATTAAAAACAAGTTACAAGCAAGAGGTGGTCTACATTTTATGTATCCGGTGGGAACATTTACTTAAAACCATTCAATAAAACTATACTTGAAGAATCAAACAAGAAGTCCAGGGGCCATAATGCTCTCTTAAGCAAAACTAGCAACAGACAACTTCTAATCTGAAAAAAACAAAAAAATTTAAATCTTCAGCTCAAGTGAACTAACATTCCCCTATACTGGTTTTTACAAAAGGAACTCTATTTACCGGGGTCATTTAGGGGCCCTTCCTATCATTGTCTTTAACTTTAGACCCCTATAATGTTATAGCCCCCTGATTTGAATTAAATAGAATCTGTTATATAAAGAAGCTTTTGCATAAATTTTGTGATTTATGGCTTGGTGGTTCTTGAGAAAAGAATTTTAAGACTGCAATCCTATTTTCATTTATTCCTAATTATCTACCCTTTGAAGAGGTTGTGATCATTCCTTTGAACAAACTTGAATCCTCTTCACCAAAGGGTAAAATTAGCCCAATGGTTCAGGAGAAATTGAGTATGTTAAAAGCTTACAACAATGACAAAGACAGTGGATGACTAAAAAGTATTCTTCATAACAATTCATTTTTTTAGTCAAACTAATATCACTGTGGTTGGCACCAAAAAAAAAGAATTTTGTAAATATTGATAAATCAATAAATACATGTCCCTTACCTGCAAAACAATAATTAAGTGAGAGATGATCTATTACAAAATTTTAATTGGACAATTTGACAGTCGCAAACAAATCCTATGGTCGAGGTTTCACCATTAGAGGACTAATTATAAATCAACATTCATTATGTGTGTTGTACATAGTGATGATGTTTGATTTTATTACCTGTCAAATATTCTTGCTTCCTTCAAAACATTCCCAACATTGATGTATGCATCCAAAAAATTTGGGTCCAGGGCCACAGCCTGCATATAAAAGAACATAAAACAATGACTCAATGTCTATACAATAAATTTAACCTGAAAATAGCAAATTCAAAGGTACCGTATTTTACGGCCTATAGGTCGATATTTTTTTTCTCTAAAGTTGTGACCTCGACCTATTCACTGCATCGACTTATCTTAAAAAAAATAGTGAAATATTTAACTTGTATCTGCAATTCCTCATTCTAACATCGTAATTCAAAATTTTCCACAGGATAATCTAGGGGCCTACTCCAAATACTCATTTGTATTTACACTTAATACGACTATTAAATGTGACCTCGTGTGTGCGTAATGCACTATGTTCATAATCAAGTGACAAAATAATTATCTTTCAAGTTACAATATCATTAGGATTCAAGACTGTGTCAGAAACTGCGTAATAAAAATACATTGTTTACATTATATTTATACCGGACAGTTTATACTTTTGAATGATTCCCTTATCTCGGCACCCCACTGTGAAGTTGAAGTCTTCATTCAGACCTTCAGGACACTACAAGCTGTGTTCACTGGAACGTGACCTTCAACTGATAAGGATCCCGCGGCATTCTTTGAAGTTGGGAAAGTTACATAAATTAATTGACACTAAACCATGAGTATTTAATTGTTTGACAATTGCAGCAGCATAATAATTTAGGTCAATGTAAGGATAAGACAAGGATTGAGGTCGCTTGTGTAAACAGCATCAATAATGATGATCTGACAGGTAATATAATGGCTATGCTTGTATACAAAATCAGTACACACGAGTAATATAAGTGATGTTAAATATGATAAAATGCAACTTCTATGCTTTTTAATCACTCCTATTTAATATTGTACCGTAAAATAGGCCGATTATTCTGATTATTTTAGTAGGTTACCATCGTGTTGGTACCAGTTTTTAAACATAAACGATGCATTTTTATGTTCTTCCATTCATGTTCCCATCTCTGCCGACATCGACCTGTCCTCCACTTCGACCTATCTAATACTTAAACCTGGATTTTTGCCAAAAATCGGCCATTCGACCTATCCCCCATATCGACCTATAGGCCATAAAATACGGTATTAAAAACCACAAATATTAAAACGAGTCACAGAATTGTCATACATATCACCATAATGAGAAGGCCAGTAAATATACATGTAAACAATTCTTATCTGGAGCGGGAACCAGCATACAAGAGATTAAATTTTCATGATGTACAGTATACAGTCCTTTCATGTCTATTGTTGGATTCACATAACTTTGGTGGGCAGAGTAACATTTTTCATTACCAGAAAATTTTATTTAATTTACAGTTGTGATAGGGTACACTAGAAATGTGGTATTGGATATCTACAGTTATGGGGACAAGCAGATGATGACCCTAGTCTGTTGACCAGTAGACGACCCTAATCAGTGTAATCTTAATGTTGACCAGTAGATGATGATCCTAATCAGTGTAATTTTAATGCTGACCAGTAGATGATGACCCTAGTCAGTGTTATCTTAATGTTGACCAGTAGCTGATGACCCTAGTCAGTGTAATTTTTATGTTAACCAGTAGCTGATGACCCTAGTCAGTGTAATGTTAATGTGACCAGTAGATGACCCTAGTCAGTGTAATTTTAATGTTGACCAGTAGATGATGACCCTAGTCAGTGTAATCTAAATGTTGACCAGTAGATGATGACCTTAGTGAAATTCTAATGTTGACCAGTAGATGATGACCCTAGGCAGTGTAATTTTTATGTTGACCAGTAGATGATGACCCTAGTCAGTGTAATCTTAATGTTGACCAGTAGATGATGACCCTAGTCAGTGTAATCTTAATGTTGACCAGCAGCTGATGGCCCTAGTCATTGTAATCTAAATGTTGACCAGTAGATGATGACCCTAGTCAGTGTAATTTTTATGTTGACCAGTAGCTGATGACCCTAGTCAGTGTAATCTAAATGTTGACCAGTAGATGATGACCCTAGTCAGTGTAATCTTAATGTTGACCAGTAGATGATGACCCTAGTCAGTGTAATCTAAATGTTGACCAGTAGATGATGACCTTAGTGAAATTCTAATGTTGACCAGTAGATGATGACCCTAGACAGTGTAATATTTATGTTGACCAGTAGCTGATGACCCTAGTCAGTGTAATCTAAATGTTGACCAGTAGATGATGACCTTAGTGAAATTCTAATGTTGACCAGTAGATGATGACCCTAGTCAGTGTAATCTTAATGTTGACCAGCAGCTGATGGCCCTAGTCAGTGTAATCTAAATGTTGACCAGTAGATGATGACCCAATCAGTGTAATTTTTATGTTGACCAGTAGCTGATGACCCGTCAGTGTAATTTTTATGTTAATCAGTAGATGATGACCCTAGTCAGTGTAATTTTTGTTGACCAGTAGATGATGGCCCTAGTCAGTGTAATTTTTATGTTAACCAGTAGATGATGGCCCTAGTCAGTGTAATTTTAATGCTGATCAGTAGATGACCCTGGTCAGTGAATTTTTTATATTATGTTGCACTACCTAAAATTTACGTAAGGGATCACCAGACCCCATCCTGCCAGGATATATGAATTAAACTATAGAATATTTTAAATCTGATACCCCAGAAGCAAGTTTCATACCTTTTCAAAATGATGTATTGCAAGCCAGATCTCTCCCTGAGCATTGAACACACATCCTAAATTGCTCCATGCCACTGCGAAGTTTGGTTGTGTTTCTATGGCTTTCAAGTAGCATGCCTGAAAAGGGGTTGTAAGGGATGGGGGAGAAGAAAAAAAAAGTTTATTAGACAATGAAAAAGACACTTTTTATCCGCGCTCCAGCAGCGCAGCATAAGCGATGTCCGCAAAGCGCAATTATTGCAATATGAGCTTAGGAACTCCTGTAAACCATTAATATATCATATTTAAAGATTCAGAACATATTTCTTGGTATTTATTTACTTGAAAAGATTTCCCCCCAACCAGTTCTAATTCTAATGTTTGTATCCAATGTTAAAAGCATTGTCCTGAATCCATTCAATGATATTTTCATGTTTTATGTTTGCACAATTGTCTCAAGGAAATGGACAGAATTCTAGAATTAAAATGACAAGCAGTACCGTACTGTTTTTTTTTTCCTTTCTTTTTTAAGTGTCAGTAAATTAAACTGTTATTTGAGCTCTCAACTGAGGAATTGTAAAGACAAATCTGTGAATTTCTCATCATTACCATCTTATTCTGTCCATATACTGTTACTGTTATGCTCTAAGCTCAACTGCACACAGACAACCTTCCTGACAATTGTTAATGGAAATTCCATTCCTTTTTTCTTTTTTGTCATTTCATAAGAGAACAAAAGATTCATTAATATAGGCTCCATAATTATATCTTTTAAACTGATCTTCTACAAATATACAATATTTCTGTCAAGAAAGTTAATCCTCGCAAGCGACCGCAGCGCCACCTATTAAGCGATCAAGACAACGTCAGCGCAGTGCATGAAGAAAATCTATAATCTTTTGAACAAAGAATTTTTAGATAAAAATCCCAAAATTTTGTCAGTCTGTTTCTTTCTGGATCCTCTTTATACTTCTTGGTAAACTTCCCCCCTTATTTTGATGTGTTTTTGGGCTTCTTTTTTTCTTTTTGGTTCATTGTTTTTACAACATATCCAAAACAAAAACTAACCTAAACAGTTATCGTCAAGAAGTAATTTTTTGCTGTGACTGACTACATACAAAGGTTATACACTACCTTAGAGTCTTACTCATTAGCATGTTTTAGGTGGATGGCAATAGTTACCATTTTAGTCATACCAGTCGGAGCTTATAATTATCCTGCTGCAACGAGTCCATGTTCACAATTCAAGTGGTCGGTACAACTGTAGCTCATGATTAATATCTAGTTTAGAAATTATAAAGAAAACTGTTGATTAATATCAAAATGTAGAAGAAAACACACCATTAGTAAAACAACAATTAAAAATGCACATATCACATGTTGAATTTCCGAGAACATTTATCATACTTTTACTATTTTCATTTTTTGGACATCATTGACACTTTATTCTGTATGCAATAGCATGACTTTCATTTTTCTTTTTTTTTCTTTCAACATAATATTTCTGCAAAATATAGCAAGGAGAGATCAAATGTATTTGTAATCAGTTCTTTGAGATTGAATTTTCTGTTCTTTGGATGATATTAATCTGATCATTTTATGCTATTGCATATTCGTCTACACCATAGATATACATATAGACAGTCATAAATTAGACAAAGCCATTCCCATCAGGCATTATATGATATAATTCTATTTTTGATGCATAAATATATCACCTCCTCTCATTTTTTTTTTAGATTTCTTACATGAATTTGAAAAAGTCAGTTATAATTTGCTACAATGTCAGAAGATAAAATGATAATCAGGATGTTTATGCATCAAAAATATTCTGTTTGGCTGTATGGCCTTTGTTCAGTCTCTGCAAACAGTCGCTAGAAGTAGTCAGTGACTTGGTACACTTTTTCCCTAATGCACACATGCAACCTTCCTCCTCCCCATTTTCTGGTTTTTTTTTGGTCAAATAAGCTATATGCTCTCTGCCCATGTCAGAATGTTGTCTTGATTGTAGTCACAGAGCTCATATAACTCATAGGTCTTGTAGTATTTGAGTTGATTAAGAAACTAATTTCTGAAGCCAAAACCCAGGATATATAACACTCACTGAGACTGATATTTCCAATTTTTTCTAAATCTAACAATAGACACTACACAGTTCTTTCTTAACATTTAATCTGAATTAACTTACTCATTATAACACTGAAAGCTGCTATTACAAAATTTTACACAGGGAGAAGAAATACTGATAAAAGTATTATGTTTTAACTTAAACTAGCATAAATGTACATCCAAAAACTGTATTAAAACTGAATAAGAACACAAGTATGAATGAATTTATCCAAGATCTACAAGTAGTATGGGCCCAGAGAAAAAAAAGTTCAACATTCAAGGCATTGTTCATCATTAAAGTGTCTAAAGCTGTTAAAAGCAAGTAATGTGCTTCTTCAAAAAAAATTGCAAACTGCAAATGGAAAATGTGTAGTCACCTCGACTGACTACTATCAAACTCTATATCAGGATAAAAATTCAATCTTCAATTATACAGTTAATTGTAACTTGTAGATACAGAACAGATTTGGCATACAATACAGTTTGCATTTAATTTTGTACAATTCTGATATTAATTTAGTTCTAAAAAATTTTATAACAAATACATATTCTGGCATGAAGAAATTTAAGCAAGAAATCAGTGTTGTAAAATCAAATTGTGTTTTCTGATTAAATTGAAAAAATGAATTTGTAAAATGCACTAATGATTGATTGTATGTCAACCACTCCAACAAGTTACAATTACAACAAAATCTTCCTGAAAATAACAGGAATAAAAAAGAATAAGCATTTCCAATAATTCTGATGGGAATGCCTTTTGTCTCTAAGTAAATGAAATTTTACCATTTGCACAAACGAAAAAAGGAACTAAACGAACAAGACTGCATATCTAGACAGAGAGAATAGTAATGAAGACTTGTAAACATAAAATTTGCTTGAGTCAAATCCGCTGGATAGTGCGCATAACTTCAGGAGAACCCGTTACATACCTTGGCTTCATCAAGTCTTCCTAGTGCTTTCAACAGGTTACCAAGATCACTTCTCACACAATACAGATCCTGCCAAAAAAAGAGAACAGAACAAATTCATTGTAGATGATGTTTGACTATGTGAATTTAGGGAAACACTATTTAATCTGAGAGCCGACAAATTTTGACAGCTATTTTCATGAAAAACAGTGTGTAAGTTATCGGATTCTTAGGTTCTAATTAAATTCAGAAAAGATTTCTGATTTCTATCTGTACATAAAAAGTTCAGCCATACTTGTGGGCTACTTTACATCACTCATATCCTAATCTTAAATGTTAATAAAGATAGAAGGAAATTACAAATTATTCTACAAATTAAAGTGTTAAACAATGAAACTTGTGGCTACATAAAACATTCACTTACCGGATTATACTGCAAAGCAGTAACATAAGCTTGAACTGCTTGCTCCATATCCCCTGCTGCAACGAGAGCGGCTGCCAAATTTATGTAACCATCAATGAAATCAGGTTTTAATCTGACAGCATGCCTATAATTTTCTAGAGCTTCCTGTAGCTGTCCACGTTCTTTATACACATTCCCTAGGTTGGAATAAGCTTCAGCTAAAATGGGATTCTGCTTGATAGCTAACTGGCTGAAATAAGCCGACCTGCAATACAAATGATTGTTTCATTTAGAATATATTTTTTTTTACACCTAGTCAAAAAGATCAGGAAAACAATGTATATCCAACTTGAATTTTCCAAACCAAGCCAATTTCAAGTACTATATTTTATGTATTAGTAGCCCCCTCTCTATGGCTATCTCTTTGTAAACAAATAAAAATGAACAATACAGTCAACCAATTTACATCAGATTTAACTTGCATGCATTATAACAGGTCGAAAGTCAATATTTAAGCTGTCAGGGGTTGCGCAAGTCTTCGCCAATGTCGCAAATGGTGATTTTTTATTCCAAATGGAGTAGAAAAAAATTGCTTCTGGTGATTTTTCTGGCAGCTTTATTTTATGGAAGTTTTAAGCAATCTAGGTTACATAAGTCATTTATATCTTCCAAATGGTCATCAGGAACAGGGAGTAATAACCCTGTTTGTTAATGTCATTAAACCACAGAGGTGTAAATTTATATGATTGTACAGATGAAGTGATTAGGTCTAACCTGTATATTTAAACTTCCACACCTATAATCACTATCTATATGTTCTGTCCCCTAAGCAGACTTAAAATATCAACATCATTAATGCTGTGTTAAACTCATGCAGCTTGTATATCAATCCTGAATTATTTTAATTAAAATATTTAACTTAGAAACATCGAAGCGAGATCTTGGTGTCTTCTACAATGTCCGCACTTCACATCATTAACTTTAGTATAGTGTTATGAATGCATATTAAAAAAGTGATGATTTCAATACAAAAACGATGTTTATTTCAATTACATAATATTTTAAACACAGACAATAATGTCTTAATGTAGTTCATTGAAATGAATGAAATAAATTGACAGTAATGAATCTGGCTCCAAAAATTGGAAACTGGCGACAGATTTTGACAACTGGCGCAACCCCTGAACTGTGAATTTCTATTATACTTAGTCATTGCCTTGGAACAAAATGAATATTTCTTAATTTGATTATCATGGTTCATGATAGATAATTATGGATATGAAATCTAGATGAGTTTTTTGCCAATAGAGAATTTTCAGAATTGTTACACAGTTAAAAATGACACATTTTATTGGAAAATGAAGACCTTAATACAAACCTCTCGAGTCTTCTGCACTGAAAGTGTATTGAACTGAGTAGTAGTAAAACTCCTGTGTTGTCAGGTTCTTGTCGCCAAAGCTGCATACAGTGCTGTTCAGCATTTTCATAGTCACCAGCCTGATATTCTTGGTGTGCAAGCTCAGCTAGACCTGGATGATAGAGTTGCTGACGTTTTAAGTCTAGGGTCACGGATCCAACTGAAACGGGTGGGTTTAAGAAGGTGCTGAATCATGGTGTTTGGTTGTAAACGCAAAAGATATTAGCAAACAAGGTTCTCCCATGTGATACAATCATTAAGATGACATAAGCAGTGTTCCAGCTAGAGCGTTTTTGCAGGGCACCTTTCAGATGTTCCCCTACCATATAAGAATGTCCCCCACCCTATCCTTTTTAATCATAATGCAATTGCCCTTTTTTATAAAGATATGGACTAAGAAAACCCTCCAAATTTCTAGCTAGAACACTGATAAGTAAGATCAAGGTATTCAATATATGCATTGTCAGCATCCTGAATATTGTGCACTGGAGTGAATTCTTTCTTTTTTTCAAAATGTCTTCGATATTCTACATATTGAAACTGTTATCTTTCCTTAATATCATTATTATATAAGAAAAAAATGAACATCATTGGTATCTGAAATTGACATTTTATTTGAATTATGAACAAGCCGTGTACCAATTTGCATTTAAACACTATGTACTTGTTTTAAAGTACTGAGCTGTGGAAATAACTTTACATAATGCTGACAATAACATATTGACCATTTAACAATACGTAAAATTTCGTAATTGAGGAAAGTTATGTAAATAGCACTTCTGCATGCCATAGTTTAAAATCAACTTTTGTTTTCAAAGTTTATGGAAGCAAATTTGAACCTTTCTTACTTAAATGAGAGAATCTTATTTCAGCTGGCTTTAAGATCTTGACCCATCCTGGCAGTATTAACAGTTAGATTACACTCAGTTAGTAACCTTTACAAACAGCATCTTCTCAAGTCAAGGTTTTCTGATCCACATCTTGACAGATTCATTTCATATTTGGCAGTGTCACTGGTGGCGACATCTAAGGTCAATCTTAAATATCACTTTGATTGACTTGACACCAACACCAACTTTAGCCAATAAAAAGACTTGTGGCATAGCCAGCATATTGCCATTATTCTGTGTTTACATACTTTCCCCTACATCATGTGGTCAATGCATGATCGATTGTTAGACATGTTCTGATTGGCTCAGGGTTTTTCCTTTACGAATGATTTCTGCGTCTCTGATGCATAAAATCTTTTCAGGATGCAAAACATGAATATTAGCGAGTCCCTTAGAACGCACAAAAACTTGATAATTTTTTTTCAACCCGAGACTGAAAATATGTGCCATTGTTTTCAATGTATTTTCTTGAATTTCATTGACTTGGGGACTCACAAATTTAAAGGACTCAGGAATTTTGTTGTTTTGGGTTCCTGGGACTCACTAAATTAACATCCTAGGGAAAACCCTGTTAGCTCAGTAGTAAAACAGTACCAGAATACAATGGAAATTGACACAGCAAAGCCACAATATACAGGCCAAATCTGTCAAGGTGTGTCAGTAACGGAGTGGATTGGAAAACCTTGACTTGGGAAGATGTACAAACGTATAATATATGCACACACATGAACTAAACAGTTTAATGCAAAGACAACAAAAAAGGCAGTGATCAGGTGTACACATAAAATCTACATGAACTTAACAGTTTAAGCAGTTTTTTAAAATAAAAGCATTGAAAAATTTGATGAAAGAAGGCATTGAAGAAAATAAGATGCAACCAGAATCTAGTAATTCAACTGTGTGCAAAGATATCAGACATTTTGAAATAAAAAAAAGAATTACTGGTCAACCGGACCAGTGAATAAAGGAATTCCACTGGTCAAAGAAAGTTTTTAACTGGTCTGTATATATATACAATTGAAAAGAAATGGAAAATTACTGGCCATTTGACCAGTTATCAGATAGATTTCACTGGATTTACCCAAAATTTACAGGTTTTTCTGGTAAGACTAGTGAATTTCAAAAACTCTTGAGATATTACAAATAACAGGTTTTGAACTGAAATGGCACATTTTCCCATATCCCCAATGTACAGTACTACAGTAGTATAAGTACCAGTTTTTATTTCTTGTTATACATACCGTATTTGACCTAAAAAGGGCGCCGGGCAAGGGTAATTGGAGTACAGGGTACCTTTACTTTGACATTTTTTCTTTCATGATGCACATCTTGATTACGTTGCCAAAAAATGGTAAAATACTCTGCTATGCAAAGTAATCTACAATGTACAGGCCCTATAGTTGTTTGTACAGAGTTACTGTAATTACTTTGTAAATTGCATGATATATTAATAGGGGAAAAGAAACAATGTAGCGAACTGCGAGATCAGAAAACAGGCATTATGACTATGAGTGATACATGCCTAACACAGATGCTTCATTGAAACAGACAATTTGGACAATTTTTTTTTTATTTAATGCGATCTCTGACATTCAAAGTGTAAAACTGGTATTATGCAGATTTTGGTAATTGCAGCAGATGGTTTAAAATGACAGCAGTAGATGAAATGGGAAATTTGAATGACAACACTTCTCTTGAAATCCTGAACCCGAATTCAGTTTTATAAAGTTACGAAGTACACAAATAATTAGACGAGTTTCATATTTCTTTGTAGAAAAAATATGATAAGTATTATTTTTAAGATAGTGAATACATTTTCTTTGACAGGTATTTAAAAAAAAAAAAAAAAAGACGTAACTATGACTGGTCTCATTTCGTTTGTTGATGAACGCCAATCTCCCTGCATCAAAGAAATCACCAATAGAATCCAAAGTATTGCTTAGAACATTGTTAAAAGGTGTTCTTTTGCAGTTTTGAGGGTATAGTTGATATTTATTGCACTAAAAAGAAAACAGTAGGATGATGTGGGGCAGTAATCTAAACTAGTTAAAAATAAAAAGGTCATTTTTTTCCCCAACAGTCAATACATCTACATGAAAATAAAATCCAGGGGCGCCCTTATTAGAGCAGTGCCATTTCAAGGACAAATACGGTATGTATGTGACATATTTAATTTAATGATCAAATTACTGCCAAGCTTGGATACCAAGGCATTAGTTAGCTATCAAGCAAATCAGGGCATGAATGTAAGACTACCAGCATTTTCACCCAGTCATTTTTAATAGTACTAGCCATGACATGATGATGTAAAGAGTGAACTGCTGAAAAAGATTCAGAAGATCCTAAATTCATTATATTACAAAGATAGTGTACATATATCTAACAGATAGTTGCAACATAATAATTGTGGAAAGCGCTTAGTACATTTATTTACACAAAATGCTTGTTGAACTTGATTCCTCTGGTGCAAAACTACTGGTAGTTCAGGAGACTTGAGAACAATGTATTTTAATGGTACATGTACAATCATTACAACAGAGTACTACTTTATCTTAGCTAAGAGCAAGGATAGAATGTATAGGAAAAATCATTATTTTTATGTTAAACTCTAGGCAAGTACTGTATGTACCTGGAAATTTTTGCCTCTTTTATTTTTGCCCTTTTACAACAGAGAACATATTCACAAATTGTTAAATTCGCCCAGACTCATGGATGGTATATCTATGCATGTCGGTGTTTCATAATATCTTGAAAATTTCTGTTTTATTTTAAATTTGCCTCCTCTTCAAACAGTGCTCCAAGTAGCAGTTGGTTTTTGTCGCCAAATGCCGACCATCTTCAGCTTTTAGTCGCCTTTTAAAACATTTTAGTTGTCGTTTGGAATATTTTTACTCGCCAAATGCATTTTATTAGTCCTATAACATACATAGGACCTCAAATGGCGATGTTTACATATTATATTTTTTTATTTTCTTTTTCATTTATTTTGCTGATTAGAGCTACTATTTTTGTTCCATATTTTACCTTCAAGCTGATGCTCAACAAATGTAAAATGAAAAAAGATAATGCAAAGGCACTTCTTAAATGGTAATCACCTTGTGTACCAACTTTAAAATTGTCATATTTTAGTATATGTAGTATGAAATAAAAAAAATGATGTTTTCTAGATTTATTATTTTTTTATTCCTTTTCTTTTACACTTAGTTTAAGATAAATCCTCAGTAGTTTCCAACTCCAGACACAGAATTGAAAATTTTTGTTATTATTTTTTTGAAAATCATATCTATTCAGCTATTATCATTATTACAATGTATTGCAGTGAAGAGTCCCTATAGGACTAAAATTTGAATGGTTTCCATTATTCTAAATATCTAATGCTTATACAGAAAAAGTAAAAAAAAAAATGAAAAGTGCTAGCAGGGCTCTACAACACTAAAAAAATCCACTCTTCATTTGGCCTGTGAACCAGAAATTTTACTAGCCAGCCACAAACTTTTACTCGCCAAGATATATATATATATATATATATATATATATATATATATATATATATATATATATGTGTGTGTGTGTGTGTGTTCTTGTTAAAAAAGAATCCGCTGGATGAAATGAAATAAAACACATTAATTTTTTAAGTTGACATTACTTTTTATTATTTCACTGCATTTAAAACAAGGTTAATAACTGCTGACCGTTTTGTGCATTTTTTAAATCAATCCAGAAGTGGTTTTTATGGCTATATTTTTCGTACTTGTTGCTCCAATATTGAGGAAAACTCAAACTTCGTTTTTGAATTTTTAACGCCGGTTTCTCTTCAACAGAATTTACAAAACGGTGTCTGCCCACTAATCCCTTTGGGGATTCTGTCGCGGTCGTTTTATTGCGTGTCCCACCACGATAAAACGGCCGCGACAGAATCCCCTTAGTGATTATCTGCCCACAAGAATTGGAAATATTATCTGTAAGTTAAAATTGAGAGTCAAACACCCGTTACCGGATCGTCAGACAAAGTTGAAACACCTATAAAGTTCTTTATAGGTGTTTGTCCACGACAATCGGGTGTTTGACTCTCGAGTTTAATTTACAGATAAAATTTTCAATTCCGGCTGTGGTCTGCCTGTTCTCCTCGTCGAACACTAGCCATAACTCGGTTCCAGTATTTCTTTCACCAAGATCGTTTAAACTTGCTAGTGTCCAATGAAGAGGTAGACGCTTCTGTTGAAATCGACACTGAAAAGTAAAAGTCATCGTCTTCTGTTTGGAATGTTTCAAGTCGAAAACGCGAAAGCATACATCGTGTTTTTATACAGTAATCAACGTGAGTTAGATGCTCTAGTCTATCAAAACTGAATAGCCAAATTGGTTGTTGTAAAGCGCATAAAAGACCATGATTTCGATAATGTAATTTCATAGTGAAAACGGACAAACTTTTGATTTCCGGCTCGGGAAAAAAAAAACTGGTCGCAATGTGGCAACTGAATGAGAATAAACACTCGCCAAAACCTAAAAAATGGTCGCATTTGCGAGTGATTTGGTCGCGTTGTAGAGCGCTGGCTAGTTGGAATAGAAATTACTGTAAGTACAAAGACACATTCAAGTTAGTAACTTGCCTATCCCATTTTCTGACCTGGAAGTGAAATGTTAACAAAACTCTACCAAATGTTAATTGCATTTAAATTATGTTCCTTTTTAGCTTTGGTTCACTGCATTAAATATTTTCAAGACCAATTTACCATGTTTATTGTTGATAATTTTTTTTATTCATCATTGATATAAGCAGCAACTAGTGATTATGAGTTGCATGCACATGTACAGGTAAAACAGTGTCATACTAATTACCCCTTCCTTTTCGGGTTAAGTTACAACTGTCATCATTTTTATCTCATATTTTGTCAGTATCATTTGGGTGGTAAACATATTTTCTGATAATGAGACGAGTATTTGATCACAACACAAGCGGCCCGATATCGTTAGTCATTCATTTGTCATATCAACACGTTCCGAATCCGAGTTTTAAATCTAATTAAAGAATTATTAGGAATTAATTTTCTTTAGGAATTAATTATCATCATGGATGTTGATTTGGGTAACACAAAAGACAGCATGATTTGCAGGTATGTTTAATTAGGCGTGACAAGTAGCAGTTTATGTATTGTATACACATCGGAGGCCTTAGTCTTAGACAGGGTACTGTCAAAATAATGTACAGGTGTGAAATAAACTCAAGGATCAATTGTACACAGGCAGATCAGCAGTATCTCCATGTAGGTTGGGTTGGCTTCATGATACCAGATAGTTATGTCCTAATTTTGGAAGGTCCACAAACATGTATGCAGACCTTCTAAAATTCGGACAAGCCTTTGATAAACTTTAAACCCAATATTTATTTGAAATAAAATATGTTGAAGCTAAACTATTTACAACACCTCAAGACAAAGCATTTATTCCCTGTTTGATGTTTATCATCAAACCATATTTCTGAGAGGGGTTACCACTACCAGCAGACGTTTTTAGTTGGACTTTTTTTTAATATCAACATACAAAACAACCCCCCCGGCCCCCGCACCTTCCCTTCTTCGAAATCATAGTTTATACCGATGTTGTGATGATTTGACGTCTATATTTCTCAACTAATTACATGCACATAAAATAAACACTTCATTCAAAATACAAACCTGTTGTGTCCGTGATGTGCGCCATTGTTGGCATGTCCTTTGCGTTTAAGATTTACTACAAGCTACACAGTCACGGTTACACCGTTACACGAAGAATGATGGCGGATAACAAATGCGGTCAACTTCAAAGTTCTAAACCCCTTCGACGCTATCCTATTTAGAATTCTTTCAAAACAGATGGAAACGTCTTGTATAGCTGACAGATTTATGCACTCGTGTCTATGGATATTATTTCGTTGAAGTACAGAATTTCTTCTATACCACTGTCCCTTGTCTGTTTCTTTGATCTTTGTCAGTAGTAACTTTCCGCAAGCACTTCGAATGACGTCACCAAGTCTCGCATGTCCGCGCAACGTATTTAGCAGTCAGAAACCTATATGGCGAACGATTGAGCAGTGGCCAAGTATATGATAATATTTTTCATACCGTACATTTACATTTTAAACATATAGAAAATATCAAACAGACTAAAAGGCGTTAGCATGTTGTTTTCTTGTATTTTATTGTAAATACTGAATCCTAAATTACCAATCCTTTCAAATATACATTATCAGGGCCGCAACATAAGCAGGGTTATAGATCGTGACGTAAATTAACAAGGTGTCAGTGACCTAAGGGGGAACGATATTCAATCAAACTAAACTAAAACTCGAAGTTAGTTAGTAAAACAACATTTCCACACTATATGCAAATAGATATGCTGCATAGAAGTTACACGCAATTGAGACACATACCATGTGATCGATACCTAAATAATGCACTTTCCAGTTTATTACTTGACCCCAATGAGCCTCAAATTATTATCAATCAGGCTTGTTGCAAATGCAATACACAAACTTTGCTGGGGACAACTGATTCAACGCGCATGCACCACACACAAATAAATAATTTATGGATATGTAAGCCTATATAGATCTAGATTTTTTCCCGATTTTAAGGTTAAAAGATACATGAATCTATAGGTGGTTGGTCAAATTGAAATTGTGTGTTTTTACGCGTTGTTGACTTTCATTTAATCACTGTTTGTTTAGGTCAGCGATATATAGAGCTAAATCTGGTTTAGGTCTACTGCACTACTGTACATCTTCACGAAATATCTTATTAATTAAATCCACAACAATAGATTCAAGGGCGTAAAACAAGGGGGTACATGCCACCCACTTTTAAAACAAGATGGGGACAAGTATGTTTGTGCCCCCACTTTTTGATATAATTTATATTATCACATTCACAATTTTTTTAATACTTGATTTTTTCATAGCAGTAGTTGAATTTCCAGAATGCGTACTTATTACATGTATTACGTACGCACGGCCGAAAGAATTACTTTATATATATACCCTTCCTTCCCTGTTGCCCATCATTTTGGTAAAGAAATTTTTAAGTTTTCTTCTCTTTAGTTGATATGAATATGAACATTTATTTGTAAACTCGGCAAGTTTTGCATTGTATCAAAATGTAAGTCATGTCTTACTGATTATTTACCCACTACACTGACTTGTAAGTGTAAGTACCGGGGCGGCCAGGGGGTGCCCCTTCTCCACACTTTCTCACATACCATTTTTTTTATACATTATTAACACTTCTGGAATCCAGAAAAGGCTTTCCAAAGCTTTTAAAAATCCAAATCTGGACTCTTTCATCATGCTCATGCATTTGTGTTTGCTGATACTCAATTTATTTTTGATAAATTATACACATGTCAATTTAATGCAAAATTTGGTCGGAATAAAAACGTGATAATCAACTCTCAGGCTTTAATAACTGAATATTTCTGGGAAGCATACCCTGGACCACGGGGAAATGGCGATTTTTGTGTCTGTAAGCTAGAGGATACCTCATCAGACTTCCGAATTAATCCATCAACGATATTTTAACGATAAAGAGGTCATAATACAATGTATAGGGGATACTAGGCCAAAATTCTATCCCGATTTAATTACTTTTTTGCTGATCCAACCTTTTTTTGAGAAGGATAATCAAAGTGGTTTATTAGCGGATTGCTATGCGTATTTTCGCGTCTGGATGCAGAATAAAAGTATTCCAAATTTTAAAAAAACTTTCTGAAAGATGCCTAAACCCTCCCCCTAATGAAACATTGCCTCACAATTAATCCAACACTTAGAAATATGTGCAGTGATGAAGGAGAGAGTGCCGCCTATAAAGTTGATAAAATACCTTTCATTTTCCATAAAAAATTAATGACAAATTTCCAAAAATGTTCGAGCCTCGCTCCGTTAGGCATCTATTTCAGATTTACACCACTCCAACTTGAAATCGTCTCTGAGTTATGCATGGTATAAACAGTTTTAATTTAAGTTTAAATTTTGATTTTTAAAGTATAAACAAGTTTAATTAATATCACCAGCCTCAGTCCTAACGCTTTTAAAACCACCCTTTGATTTTCTTCCTACAACACTGCATCAAGAACACACCATTTTCACGCGCATTTTTATAGAAAAATGAAAGGCTTTACACCTATTTTATCAACTTAGGCGGCATTCTCTCCCTCATCACAACACATATTTCTAAGTGTTGGATTAACTGCGAAACAATAATTCAGGCGTAAAACACTATTCAAAATTCAAAGATTGTTCTGTACGATTATAGGCCTAGTATCTATAGTTTTATATGAACCAGCGACTGAAAAAGGTCCTTAGGTCAATTTTTGGGATAATTGTTATTTTCATGTTTTCAGAAACTTGAGCATGTGGATTTACAAAATATAATTTGAGAATGAGTGCAGGGGAGAGCAACTCATTTGGTTTCCGGTGCAAAAAATCTCCAAAATTTGAAATATGAAACAGTCAGACGAATTCCTTGTTTCCTGACATTTCATTTGCTATGTCCTAATCCGGACCATTTTATCAGTCGATGGCTCATGTGATACTGTGCAAGTTTTATTGTTCTGAACTTCAAACATTAGGCCAATATATGTGTATCACAAGAAATAATAGAAATGTAGTACATACCCATCCACAGTTTTAGTGTTACGTGCATGATAGTTTATTCATTAACCACGTTTCTTTATCAAAATTATGCTCCAAACAAATATAGGATACATAAATACAGGTTTTTGATTCAACGTGGCATTTCACGGTGTTCAAGCTGTCGCAAATGCTGGTATATTTATCATTTGGGAGTTATTCCCCTTGTCATATGCCCGCTGTACCGGATTGTTGCGAAATCGAAATGTGTTTCAGGTGTCCTTGGCCCAAAGTCACCAAATTTACTCGGTACTCAAGCTCAACTAGTTTTTCCTTATTTTTGAGGGAGAGAAATCATTATTTATTCTGTAACTGGACATGTTTGTATATACTGGTGGCATATAATTGTAAATTGTGAAAGTTATTGCTCATTTGAAGAATACTTTTAAAATATTAATAAAATGTTTGAGTACGTACTCAAATTTTGAATACCTACTCAACGTATTTATTCATTTTTTGCAGGAAAATCCTAAGTGTGACACAAAAAATTATAAGTGAATGATGTAAAATAATAATATGTTTCTTATTCACTCAAATTTGGAAGTTTTACAAACAATACTATAGTCAAAATAATGAAATAAAAGTTGAGCTTGAGTATTGAATAAATTTGGTGACTTCGGGCCCTGTTTTCGTCTCATGTAAATATGAACAATGGTAACTTTTCTTATTTATATCGTAAATGAAAGAAATAATATTCAAAGTTTATATCCTATACGTGATACGGAGAAAATAATTACTTCACTCAATAGCAACAGAAGTATTTGATCCCATCACGCATACACCGGAATATATACAACAAGACACACGCGTTGAAAGGAACAAACTGGTGTCGCGTTGCATTATCAAAATTCGTTTCTACAAAAATACGATAAGATATTTTCGGACATGTAACAGCATTTCTTTAATTTTTCTCCGTTTTTTTTATTATATTTAACTTTTGGTGACGCTCAAAAGTGAAAGCCTATTATCCAACAGTCAAATTAATATAGATCTTTATCATATAAATTAAAAATAAACGGTTTTCTGATTGGATAAGCCAGTATTTTACCTCTCAAAATATAACTACATATTCAATGGAAAACCAGTGATATCATTTCTTATAATAGAATATGGAAATTCCCTTTTACACTATTACTCTGAATTACTCTGATTGTTACTTATAGTGCAGAGATTGTCTATATATATATATATATATAATAATAATAAAACAGTTATGGACTTTTGAGTGGATGAATATAAAAAAAAATTCAGATACCAAAGTATAAATCAATAGAATGTCCAGGACACAGATTTCGGATTATCTTATATTTCCAGTTATTACTTGATCAACAATAGATAACAATATAAAACATCTCAGATACCAAAGTAAAAATCTTTTGGATGTCCAGGATATAGATACAAATCCGGCAAAAATGAACAAACACGGACCTCTGGAAACCAAGAGGTGGGATCAGGTGCCATGGAGGAGTAAGCATCCCCTGTCGACCGGTCACACCCTCCGTGAGTCCACAGTCAAGTCCAATGAAACACGTGAGGAGTGTATCCTTGTCATAATTGGTACAGACGTCTCAACAACCGCCAACGAAAAGGCAACTCAACATTTCACTTAGTGAAACAGAGTAGTCGCAAACAAGACTATTATACCGACCGTAAAATTTGCGGAACGTTGACATTAACGCGGTTTTCCATATCCCTGTGTCAATAATTTGTCAGTGAGTAGTTTACTTCTGTATATGAAATCTTCATATGATGTACACGCCCTGGCATATCGGATAATTTGTGAAATATAAACTCCATATGCGGGTGACTGAAGGATATTACTACTTAAATGTGGAAAATTTACGATGGAAAAGGCGAAATCGTCGCGTTTGTAGTATAGCTTAGTTGCTAATTTCCCGTCTGTGTTTATATTAAGTAAAATGTCTAAGTATGAAGCGTGTGTGCTTGATTTTGTTGTATCTTTAATTTCTAGTTCGCTGGGATATATCGCATTGACATATGTATGAAAATTGTCATTATTAATTGACAAAACGTCGTCGATATATCTAAATGTCAAATTAAAGGACACCGCTAACTTTTTCTTCTTTTGATTCAGCAGTTTCTGAATGAAGTCTGCTTCGTATGAATAAAGGAACAGGTCGGCCAATAAAGGAACACAATTGGTTCCCATAGGAATGCCGACAGTTTGTTGAAAGACCACGTCTCCGAACATTACAAATATATTGTCTATTAGAAATTCCAGCATGTTTTTTTATATCAACTTCAGTATTTTTATTTGTAGAATCAGAGTAGTGTTTGGCGAAATGAGTATCCTGATAGCCAATCACTAGATATTTAAATTTTCGGGTACCACCTTTAGTGAAAAAAACAGTTGTCTATGATGCTGAAAAGTCTTTCTTTTAATTTTTTATGTGGAATAGTTGTGTAAAGAGTAGAGAAGTCATAAGTTTTGATAGTGAATTCGAGAAAAATTGTGTGCCTTCAAATTTTATAAAAGCTGTTTAGAATTTTTAAGTATCCACATCTGATTTACGCCGCTTCTGGAATAAGCAACTGTACAGTATTGTTGAAGTTTCTCCTTAACGGCTGTCAATATCTTGGTAAGGTTTGGTAGAACATTTGCTGGATCCTGCTATGTATCTTTGCTTATATGGGGTTTTATGAAGTTTAGGTATCCAATATAAATGTGGTATCTCGAAATCGGTATCCGTTGTATGTATATCAAATGAGCGTAATACGGACACGTGATTTTGAAGGATCTCGTCCTTTGAAAGTGAGCTACGTGTGTATGTAGGATTTCCAGAATTCGTATAAAACCCAAGTTCTTCTAATAAACAATTATAGTAATGTGCCTTACAAATAAAAACTATATTATTTGAGGCTTTGTCTGCTGGTACCAGTACAAATTGGTCATGTAATCTATCCAGTTCAGTTACTACTTCTGGATCATTGAATACGCCTCGGTCAATATTGGTATTCAGGTCAATATTACATCATTTTCATCCACTCAAAAGTCCACAATTGTATAATAAATAATATAGAGAAATGTTATATGACATTATATATCTGCTATTCAATGATGAATCAATCACTGCATATATTTTTCTGCATCTATACTTTGAAGGGGCGTCTCATGATGGTTACAACGGGATTCAAGAGGATTTCAAAGACAAACAATATATCTTCTAAATTTCAAGATGTTTTTTCTTTTCACAAACTAGTGTCTTCTAATGGTGGACACCAAAGCAGTACCTATAAAGGGGAATCCTTTTGTCTGTGAAACATTCTGTAATTGATTGATTTGAATTGTCTTTTAACTATTTTGTGGCACTTTATGGCGGTATGTAAAACGTCTTATACTGGGGTACATGTAATTGGCATCCAGGAAATCTATACACAGAATTCTAGTTTTAGAACAGATGTCTGGAGCTTATCTGTCTCAAATACATGACAGGATGACATCCAGGATTTCAAGTTCTATGTAGGGTTCAACCCTAGAACACTTTGGTAAAATTTCCACCTTTTTATAGAAAAATTAGAGCCCGTTACACCCTGCCTGAATCAACCACTGCTAGTTTACCTTTTTAACAAATTAGAAATGCTCTCCCTTGTACTATAGGCTTCACCTGTCTTACCTCGGCGAGTGAGCCTAGATCTATATGGATTTTTTGTCAAGCCAGGAAATCTGCCTCATTCTCATGTAAACTAGTTTTTACTTTAGACTGGAGTAATAGGATATTTTTTACAAAAGATAAGCCTTGAGTCTATGCTTATATAAATCATAGTCAGCATGTTTAAATATATCAGAATAAGTGAAAATCATACCATGATATTTATAACTATTTACACATTATATTAAGTCATTTTGAAATTTCAAATTATGGTTAAAAAGTACACCAGCATTGTTAAATATTATGCATTTGGTTTTAGATACAAGAGTATGTTAAAACACTGAGCTGTCAACGACAGGGAATTTTTTGAAATTGTCTAATAAACACTAAACCACTTCAATACAATTCAAAATATCCCGAACATGAAATTACCTACATCTATTGTGATTTAAACCCGTAAAATTGTTTTTCTCAGACACGAAATAATCCTTGCCTTGCAAGAAAGCATGTAATCGACTACATGTACGTTTATTTGTTTGTTTATTGTTGTTTTACGTCCCACTCAAGAATCTTTCACTCATATGGAGACGCCGCCTAAAGCCGGCGAAGAGCTGTGTTTTCAAGTACAAATGTAAACACACACAAAATAAAGGCCAATTTTAACAAATACCGAGTGTGTTATGGTCCGAATGTGTGACACGGAGAGTGCCCGAGATCTTCGTGAACCCGCATACTAAAAATTAACCGGAATAATGCCAGTCGATTGCTCCATTGCTCAAGAAACGATAGTGGATAGAGGGCGCTGCAATTATTCGAGTTAAAACCGAAGCGATGTTCGGAACACGTGGTCGGAATAATAAATTGGCCAATTTGGCACGGAAACGACACGTGCAGACAAATATCGAGCGCCAAGCTTAATTGAAACAAAATGTAATTTGATTCAAGTAAGGCCATTTGATTGCATTATGTGGAAAATCAATGTAAATATTCATTAAAACAAATGTCGATTTAGCCAGGCCATTGCCTGTCAGGTTTGTTTACACTTACAGCTCATCTACTTTTTCACCGTAGAGTTGTGTAGAATATATGCCTAGATTATATCAACTCTAAAAACAAGAACAATTATCATACCTTAACTATGAATTATATTGGGTGTTTTAATATTCTGTCGATACTGAGAAATTGGCCAAATTATTTTACATGGAATGAAACATGCACACGTTTCGCAATGTGCTTCCTTGAGAATCGGTAATCTTCGTTAAACTTTTCCGAAAGTTGATTAGCAATGGCCAGAATGATGACGGAATCAAAGGAATTGATACAGCGGACTACTGTTGACGAGTTTATTGTAATTATACGCATCCATTTGTTCTTTTGACCATCGGGTGATCTCTTTGGGATGTTTAGGAGATAAAATATTGCATAAAACCTGCCTGTAAACAATGCGCCAGACAACTTTCCGAGTTCTTTGGTATAATACCCATCATTTCCAAATCCAGTGGGTAGAAATATCTTGTCAAGTGGGTATTTTCCAATTTTGTTGCCATACTACGATTGCTTTTGATTTTAGTATAAAGGTTTGGTTGCTAAATTTCCATTTATTAATTTGTATTTAACTGTCATTAAGTCCACAATTTCAACATCTAGGTTTGGGTCAGCTTAACTGCATTATCACTACAGACCTTTAACACTCATTATGACCCATTCAGAACAAGTGAACTCAATATGTTATCTCTCAGCAAGTTTCAGATCCAATGTGTTAAATTTTACGCTTCAGTTTTTATCTGCATTGTGTATCTTACACATGGATTTTAATTTGCTTGCGTATCCATTTATTTTTATGCGTAAAATACGCAAATACGCAGCATATCTGGAGCACTGTAAAAATTTGGGAAGACGACAGCTCATAATTGCTTTAAATGAGCGTATGTTAAACACCAAAACTGCACCCCAAATATTCACTGTTTTATCTAGATACAAACGTAACCTTTCAGCAGCACTAGAATACAATATAAGCCTTACCAACGAAAGCTTGCACTATATGACTTTGGCCATTCCAATATTTTTTTAAATCAATCCTCCGCGTGTTTTGGTAAAGAACATCGTATTTTTAAAAAACACGAAACTGGCAGTCCGGAAATGTATGTTCCTTTCATCAAAAGTTGAATTTTTGTTTCGCAAGCTGTTTCCGGTTGAAATTTTTGCCTCTGGATGTATTTTAAGCACATTGAATTAAAGTGTTTTGCTATCCTGTTGTTTTGATACATAGAGTTAAAAAAAGCATGATTCACTTAGTTAGGTAATGAAATATCTTTAGTCAGATGGCGAGCAGTGTATTGTTAAATGCCTCAGAGTAAAATATGTGCTGTGAAATTGTGGATCTATGGGATCTAGTAGGGTATCCCGATTTGTACACGTGTGCATTAAAAGTGGATCTACATAAAATTTTAAAAACGATTGCAAATTTGTTAGGGCGGCGAGATTAAGGTTGATCTTGGTTTTACGGCGATGTATGGTTGAAGACAGTCGTAACAACGAGTAAGTTCGATATTACACTTTGTATGTTCTAAGTGAACTATCTAGCCCGAAATCGGGGCCATTAACCAGAGTACGGCTTGAGTATCTTGGACATTATATTATGTTGTATTATGAATTGACGACTTGAAAAATCAAAGTCGGTCAACATTAGAGATCCCATGTGTAACCCCCCCCCCCCCCAAAAAAAAAAACATCGTAGGAAAACCTACTAATAAGTTTATCTACTTTACCTTCTATACAGTAATTCATCAAACACAATCGATAAACTTAGCGATTTTCTTATCTTGCAAAGATCTATAATTAAAAGAAAATGTTGCATTCTACTGTGAACTCTTTTGTTTGAGCGGAATTCATTGACAGTAGACCCATAAACAAATCAAGGATCACAAAAGCAGATTAACACGGATATACTTCGTATCAGATTTAAGTTGAATGATGTTTTCTTTCATGTTCCGGTGAGAGAAAGTTTGTAGCATTTACTATATTCAAGAAACCCATAAATTGAGAATTGTACTGGTTAGGCAATCCGCCATCTTGAATTTGATCCAGACCTAACTTTTAAACAGGTGACGTGTACCCTCGTAAAAATCATCTTTCAATTTGAACTTCAACCGGCTTAGTTTCGTAGGCAAACTGGATCGAAAGTCTATGTCATTATTGATATTAATGAAAAATTTTCCATAGAGGTTTAGATCCAAATCAAATTTCACTAATTTATCTAGATCAATCTAATCCTAACCCGAATAATTCAAGCACATTCCTTGTACGATGGGGAGAATCGGAAACGGAGCGGGCTTGAATTATCGGACTACGAGTTGTGTATAACCAGCCATAGTTTCAAACGCTCAGTGAAATTTATGAAAAATGTATACATTCAGACATACTTAACTGTGTTATATCTACAGTGACTTTCCAAAATCAATGCAACTTTTTTTGTATAAAGCTTACAATTAGCTTTATATATCGCTGATATAAAACCACATGCTTGAAAAGTTATTACAAAGTCATTTCCTATTCAATTTTAATACAATTTCCCCATTTAACTATTAATGTTTTGAAGTTTATGTCTTTGGTTTGTTATGAATTGTCATTGCTTTGTTTTCATAGTTCTGGTAAGTTTTGCAGGATACAAACTTTTGATATCTCTTTTTAATATGTGTAATATAAAACGTCTCAGATACCAAGGTATAAATCACTAGTATGTCCAAGATATAGGTACAAATCTGGTAAAAAATGGACAAACACGGGCCTCTTGAAATCGAGAGGTAAGATCAGGTGCCATGGAGGAGTGAGCATCTCCTATCCACCGGTCACACCCGCCGTAAATGAGGTATTGTGACATAAAGAAATCAATTTTTGTTAAGATTTCTGAATCTTCAAAGCAGAAGTAGAACTATGGAACTGTTAGATTTTTTTAGTTTTATGATATAAGTTTTGTCAAAGTTGTTTTAGAAATGACTATCCATGAATATTTTGAAAAATTGTGAATTTACATGAAATATTTACAGAAAAATATAAAAGTTGCTTAAATTTTGGCACTTCACTAGATCTAGATAGATCTATAGCATATGTCACTGCACTGATATAATTTAGGCTAGCCTACCATTTTTCTAACCACAGTATTTTATAAATCGAGATCTAGTTCTATCAGCGATATAGATCGCTGGTTCTTTTAGATGTAGTGTTTTCAGAGATATTAGATAGTATTCTGGATCACGGTCACAGACAGTGACTCCGTTTCAACAATCATGCTTTTCACCGAAATTGACCTCATCATCAAACTTGACCTTCTTACCGAATTTGACCTGTTCATCGAACTAGAAAGGTTTTCATGGAATTGCGACGTGTGTACCTTTGTGTCTACCGTGTAGATACTATGTTTAAACTCTAGGTGTATACCTTATACCAAGATAAAATGCACAAACACCAGATCAATTTTTAAATAAGTTTAATACCCCGCTAAAAACGTTTTAGATAGTCTCCAGAGGAGTAGAATCGTCCCTCTGAGACTATGTACAACACATAGGAATGAACTTTGAAACACGTATTAACTTTATAACTTTATATATGCAACTATATAAAGCGCAAAATAACGTCAGCTTTTGTCTTAGATCGGTCGGTTCGGATTCATTGACGCTGTGACAATAAATGTATTTACATTTTAACAGTACACAATCACATCATCACTTCTTTTCGGTTTCCACTTTCACTTTCTTGGTTGGTTTTACTCCCTTCTTGGGCATCAAGATGAGTTTACTCTTGGATCCTGTTGAAGTCTTTTCGGGACATTCATAAGCCCATTGACCTGACTGATCTATAACATTGGTCCGATTGACGAGATCGATTTCTACTTTGTTCTCAGGTTCTACTCTTACTGATGTTGTTGCCGACTCGTTATTCTTAGGAAATCCAGGAGACCAATGTCCAATTTCACCACAAATGAAACAAGGATGCGTCTGTGGGGAAGTGCTCTATTTTTATTTGGGTTTTTCGTAACCCATATTACGATGTTCTGACTTCTGGATGTACTCAAGTTTATCCAAAGGGAGATTACTTCAATTCTTTAAGGTATAAGGTAGGGAGATTACTGTAATGACCGTGAGTTCTTCCCTCATTTTCTGTAATGTTGATAGGAAGGCATCACGTAGCATTCCAAAGGGCATGTTGGCAGCATCATTTTCTTGTTTTTCATCCAGCTGTTTTAAAGTTTTGAGAACTTCATCAAATTCATCAGCCCCTTCTATATAAGATGTACAATTAGCCGAATAATTAGGATGCGTCTGAGGCAATCCTGGATAACTCATGTTGATAACTGTTTTACAATCCACTTCTACCCGATGGGTTCGTGGAACACTATCCATTATATCTCGAATCATGGGAGCACTATCCGCGACGATCTGACTAGCATCCATAGTCGAGGAAAATAAAGTGTCCATACTTGATGTTCTTTTCATCGTGTCTGAGGGTGCATTGCTCATTATGTTGATTCACACCCCTTTTTATAAGATCCATTAAGTCTATTTTTTAGATCAGAACAAAATCATTTCTGCGTTTTTTGTCCTGAAACACAGATTGTATTATCAGTACGTTTACACTATGACCAAAAGGATGCCAGTTCTCGTTGTTCTTTATGCACATGATACATCATGCCTGCTCTGTTACCATTATTATCATTTATTGTAAATGAAAAGTGTGACCGTACATGGGAGACTGACGACAATCGCTTAACAATTTTTTTATAAACATTAAAATATCATGAGGTATTTCTTCGTGTTCCACTTTTCGTGGTCGTCCCCTCTTTCTTTTCACTCTCTGTCCCTGTTCTCCTTCATCTCTGTTCTTCTTTCTTTTCCTGACTCTGTCCTTCTGTCTTTTCCATCGTTTTCCTCATTCTTTCTCTGTTCTTCTTCTTCTATCTGTTTCTCTTGTCTCTGTGTTAGATTCTCTTTATTGAAATGGGTTTGGTATGGGGGCTCTCTGTTTCTCCCTAAACCTTTCAAACAATCTTTCATTGCTGACTTTTCATCTCTTCTTTTCTCACGTCTTTCCTCATTTCATTTTCTCTTTTCGTAGGTTTCATATTGATAGATGTTGACACGATGACTCTCGGTCATCAACTGACCAAAGTCCTGTGATGCACTTCATTTTATGATTAAATAACACGACGAAAATGAAGTTTGGCAATCAATTTTCCTCCTAGAAACGAGTGAACTTTTACGTCCCATGTCATCTTTCAATTGGATTTCAATGGTATCAAAATACTTTTAATTTAATCCCACATAATTGTAATGATAAGGTTCCCAATGTTGATGATTGACCGATTGACCAGTGAATCCACAATTTGACTTTCGGCAATGCTACAGTAGACATAGTTACCACTCTTACCAATATTTAAATCGGGTGGATACCGTGGCATGTATATGACGTCGATCATACCCCCATTCATGTCAATGGCTTCAAAGCCGAGTTTATAATATAAATAATCTCAGATACCACAGTATAAATCAATAGAATGTCCAAGACATAGATACAAATCCGGTAAAAATGGATAAACAGGGACCTCTGGAAACAAAGAGGCGGGATCAGGTGCCATGGAGGAGTAAACATCCCCCTGTCGACCTTTCACACCCGTCTTGATTCCACAGTCAAAGTGCAATGAAATACGTGAGGAGTGAATCCTCGTCACAATTGGTATAGACGTCTCAACAACCGCCAACGAAAAGGCAACTCAACAGTTCACTTAGTGAAACAGAGTAATCGCAAACAAAACTATTATACCGACCGTAATATATGTTGAACGTTGATATTAAACGCGGTTTTCGGGTCAATAATTTGTCAGTGAGTAGTTTACCTCTGTATATGAAATCTTTATATGTTGTACACGCCCTGGTATATCGGATCATTTGTGAAACTTAAACGTGGAAAATTTACGATGGGAAAGCCGAAATCGTCGCGTTTGTCGTATAGCTTAGTTGCCAATTTCCCGTCTGTGTCTATATTAAGTAAAATGTCTAAGTATGAAGCGTGTGTGCTTGATTCTGTTTTTGGTATCTTTAATTTCTAGTTTGAAAGATGACGCTGTGAAATATCGCATTGACATATGTATGAAAATTATCATTATTAATTGACAAAACGTCGTCGATATATCTAAATGTCAAATTAACCTAGTAGATTTGGAAAACGTATTAAAAAGGGAACGGAATAGATGGGTCGGCCTTTAAACTCAATCACAAATCGATCTAATGCTGAGTCATACCATAATTGAATAGTATTTTATGTGGGAGTTCTTCTACACAATCAATGACATATTGAAAGGCTCTAGATAACCCGACTATCATCTCTTCTATACGCATAAAACCCCGAACGAAATTTAAGTCTCCAAATACTCCCTACAAAAGCGATCCCCGAATTTGTATCTGTTTTAGAGATGACATGGTCAAATTGGGGATCATCTAAGGAGACGTGTTTCTTAATAGATTCTATAGTAAAACGTTCATGTTGACGATATTTCATTTCCTTTTTCTTGGGATACATAGAGAGGTCCCGGGGATCTTTAGGTGTAACGACGGGTTTTAAAGGAACATGAACGGGAACCAGGGCATCCATGTAATTATCATTCGATCCTACTGATTCTTTTAAGTTGGAAAAGATCAATTCACTCAAAGCTACTTCCCACTCACTATCTATCATACTTAAAGCTTGAGGTAAATGGGTTTTGAATTCTGTTAAGGTATTATCAGGAAATAACTTTAAACTAGCATCGCTAGGTAAAGTCATGTAAAAACTACCATGATCTTTAGAATCGAGAGTTGCCATGATACGTGTACTTGAGATCAAACTGTATAAATGAACCCCTGCCTTCAAAACCTTCTGTTTTATATAAAAAAAAACAACAACAAAGTAAAATTTCATAGTTTTAATACTAAAAAACAAACTTTTACAAACAACTTTTCAAACAATTTTTCAAACAGTCTCAGTTTTTCAGTCTCACTTTTAAATAACCACAAGGTAAAGTACAAAAGTTCAATGCGGTGTCCCTTATCATACACTAAGCGCACTTCTGTAGTCATCGTCTGTGTTTTGACTTTATGCTGTTTCGTTCGCATGATCTTATGAGGGTACGATACAAGCACTTTCTTTTGTTGACCACGTAACAACTGTTTCAATGTATCTACGTTAACAGCAGTAGTGGTACGACTATCAAAATTGATTCCTTTGACTTTACACACCATATTGTCCTGAGGAGTCTTGTACGCATAATTTTGAGGACCTCCCGAGACAAAGAATACGATAGGATCTCCATTTACTTCGTCTGTCCATCCTCCTGAACTGTTCACTATAGTGGGATTCCACTGCTGTGGATCGTGTTGATAAATGATACTGTATTAAAATATAACACATATGTTCTAGGGTGGCATACAGATGTAACCGTGCTAAAGGCTGCTAGCACTACATTGCTAAAACCGTTTGGTTCATCAAAGTCATCCTTTGATTTCGAATTCACCAGCAACATGTCTAGCTCATCATGGCCTTCGTCATCTAGAATAAGTTTTAAATGTAATATATCACGAGTGTCATCTTGAAACAACTGTTGAATGTTTCGTAACTCTCCACATACTGTGTCTGAGGTAAATTAGTTCGTTGATCAAATTTACCCCACAAACACAAACCGTTTAGCAACGGTAGGTAGGATTCTTCTCTACAACTTCTTCTCGTATGATCAGTTGTTCTCTCGTTTCAATCTCTTTGAGGTACTGACGACGGTCTTCTACTGTTTAACAGGAAGCAAGAAAACCACTTGCCTATAAGGTTTCAAATGATTCTCGTAACACTGAGTCGATATGAATGTCCCCTGGCAATGTGTATACTCTATAGGTTTTATGGTGATGTAATGAACACAGGACGACGGTGTAAAACAACGAAAGCAGCATTGAGGGCATCGGTGATCATCTACATAATCATAACTCACATCACAATGATCACAATAGTAATTACATTCCAAGCGTCCAGACACAGATACTATACAGTTGTAATGGTGATAATCGTATAAGACGTGAATGGGGGCCCGGATCCTACACCACTGTACAATATTTAATGTCAATCGCTTTGCGTTGGTATTCAGTTCGTAGATTTTCAAACGGTAGTGTGGTAACAACACAGTCTGAAAATGTTGCCATTACCCACGGCCACTCTCTTGCTGGGGATCATATCAAGCTTGTTGCATTAAGGCATGAGATTCTCGTCGTTGAAGAGTATGTCTACTTGCATCGCCATAAATCAATTTTTCCACTATCGTTCCCATGTTTTGCACTTGTCTCCATCTCCATGCCCAGGTTTCTGACAATGAAAACGACCAACTACAGTAGCACGAACTAAACAAATCTTATCTTTATTATTGATCTGTATCAAATATTATAAACATAATACCAAATACCAAAGTTATAATACTAATGCCTTATCTCCTGTGCCTTTCAGAGATACTCCATCCGATTCTGTAATCTTGAATGGTTTCGAAAATTCTCTATCCGGAAATTTCTCAATAAGTATTTTAAAGGTTTTCCGGGAAATCGACGCCCTATTGACCCCGTTCATTTGACATATATCAACATGTTTTTTCATTGTCAGCGATAGGGACTCTGAACACGTGTCAAGCTATAACTACATGTATTTCAATGTCGGAGGAAGCAAACCAAAATGGGGGGAGCATTTTTTTCTGATGAAAATATTTTTCCAGTTTAAAAAATTGTTTTCATATGCCTTTGATTATACAATAAATATATACAACAGTGGCGGATCTAGAAAAATTTTAAAAGGTGGATGTTTTTTAGGCTGCTGACATAAAATTATACTCATTGTGATGCAATGCATACATCATGAAAAGCAGAGTAAGGATTTAGAGATTGAGTGGGTGTAAATTTAACTATTAGCGGAGCGAGACGCGAAAAGTTTTGGAAATTTGTTTTTAATTTTCTGACTTTTTACACCTATTTTATCAAATTTAGGGGCACGCTATCCCTGCTCACTACGCAAAATTTCAAGTTTTGGATATTAATTGTGGTGCAATATTTCATAGGGGTCGCGTTTTATGCATCTAATAAAAACAATATTTTTTTTAATTTGGAAGCCTGTAGAAGCATTTTCTGAAAGCATTTTTCTGAGTCCAGACGCGAAAGTACGCTCAGTGGGCCTGTTCCGTTAATAAATCACATTGATTTCCCATATCAAAAGAAGGTAGGATCAACAAAAAAGTTACTTAAAATCGGGAAAGAATTTCGTTCTAGTGTCCTCCAGACATTTGATTTTAACCTCTTTTCGGTATTTTCTAGATTCTAGACACAAAATCATTGACATTGTTCCCCAGGGAGCTCATTGTCACATTGCGACTCGTTCTTATTCCGGTTCCTGATTTATCAGGGGTGGTCTATAAATGTTTTACAAATAAACTATATTCACATCTGCTGAGAAAACGCAAACGGAAATATCTTTAATTTACCGATATGTTTGGCAAACCAAATCCATCAAATCCCAAATATACCTGAGACAAAGTCAGGGTGGATAGGGCCTGCAGGATTTTGAGTTAGATGGAAGGAAGAACTATGCATGTGAAAAAAGTGGGGTACCGGGCCGTCTGCCCCCGGTTCATACGCCTATGGATTAAATTCAGATATTTAGCTGATAATAATACAAGGGGAAATCGTAAACTTCCAATACAAATTTTGTTTTCAAATAAATTTTCACATTAATACATACTGAGAAAGCCAAACGAAAATATATTTGCCGATATGTTGAATCCAGGATTTCGAGTTTTCGTCGTGCGTAGCGAGGCGCGAAAATGTTGGTAGGCCTAATTTAAGGTTCCGCTAAAGTCAAATTTCGATAAAAGATTCACCAAGTAATTATTCCTTAGATATGAGAAAACCAACCTTGAAATTTGGCATACTATTAAAAATGTATACAGACTTTCAGCCTGTTTTGTGTTTTACTTGTTGGTACTGTTAGAAATAGTGTTTGCTTCAAATATATTTGAAAAAATGAATTAAAATTTTCAAAAAATAAACAGCTTTAAAAGACCAACTTTTCGAAATATAATACGCATATACTGTTACTCAGATTGTCTTCTAAGGGCAAGCTGACCATATTTTTAACTATATATTTGCATTAAATGAGATATATTGATTTCCCGTTTGTGTTCCATGGCTGCCGACCGCGCCATTTTGGAAGATCATGACATGCTACAATTTCGCTTTCATACAAGAGATCGATTATGAATTTATTATTTTCTTTATTTGTAAAATATACCTGTAATATGAGCCAATCAACAAGCATTTAATGTGTGTACAGTTCGTATGTTGCGTGAACATTTCCCTGGATTATTTTCACAACTGTTATCTGTTGTTGGTGCTAGTGGAAAATGAAAGTAGAGGCAAACTACTACGCACTTTCGTATTTTTGTTTTATTCAAACATTTAGAGTTTTTGGTTCAAATATACATTCATTTTAAACTGAAAATAGTTTCAAATAAATTTTTGGAAATGTTCCGTTCATAAAACATCTTTATTTCTTGAGTTTAGTTACAGATAACTTTGTAGTAGCAACTTCCGGTTGACTGATATTCAGCTGATCTTTGATCACGGAGACGTAAACAGTCCGATTTAGAGATTCAAAGTGAATATTAAACACATGCTTGTCTATTTACTTTGCAATTATCCATTTTAAATACTGTCTCAAAGATCAAACGAGATTTGACGATAAAACACAAACAAGTTAACCGGTCCCTCGTGTCAGCCACGACGCGGCATGAGCTAGAAATGTTTTTAAAAATATTTTTCAAAACTCAATAGTTTTTAATTTTCAGTGAACATGGGATGATTGACTACCTAAATGATAGTTGTATATGCCTATAGCAAATAAAAATAAATTGGTCAAACTTTTTGTTTCCATCAATAAATTGTATGGAAGGCCACATATTCAATAAAAAATGTCACTTATCGTGTATTTTTGACAAATCGTTATTTTTGTTACCAGATATGAAAAAACAGTCTTACAAAAAGTATTTAATCACTATTAATCTTAACTATGTATTTCATATAAAACTGCATTGTTGACAAAAAATATTGTGAAGCCTTTCTTATCCCCAGAGACATGTAGCTATAATGTGTTATATAGGTCCTATGTCTCTGTTATTCAATATTACATCTCAGTGTAATCTTTTCTCAGCCTCTCATGTCATGAAGCAGCTTGAACATGTGTTGAACAAAACATTTAAGAAGAATTTATTTGCACATGCAAAAAATCAGTTTTATCCATTTGACTTATATCTAACTCTTTTTAAAAAAAAATTAAGAGAAACTTTAATTTTCTTAATTATCTAACTTTTTCATGAGGGAGAATTTAAAAACACTGATTAAAGCCTCCATACCTAATTTCATTCTGAAAAAATGGCATGAGAACCAGAGAATAAGCTGCATATCTAACATAAACTTTAGCTGAATACTATTCAATACCCCTCTTTTTTCACTTGTATAAATGCTATGCACTATGTTATATATCTTTTACATCCTGTTAATAAAGTAAGTAGAATTTATTATGATGAATATTTCTAGCACTTTTTGTAATTTTTATGACATTATATCCATCTGTTGAAATAGATATTACAGGTGTATTTTGTTCATGTATATAGTATCTTTACAGGTATGGTCCTCCACACATTTATATGAAAGTAGTTCCCACTTGGGAAAATGGCATCTATTTTTTTTATTTGCCTACCATGTTTTACAGTTACATACCTTTTTGTAATATAATATTTTTACTAAAAAGCCCCAACTTGCCCTAGATATGGCTTTAAAGATTATAATGCTTAAATTTTAGGGAAAACAAAGTAGTAATTTACTGTCCAGAATTTTTTTAAAACAGCAAGTGATATAATTGCAAAGTTCTTACTCCACATTCATTTTATGGCTTCAGTGTTACGATATTTTGGTGTATAAAACATATGGTATAATATTCTATAATAAGTTCAAATTTTGGTTTTTAAAAATCAATCAAATTTGACTTTAGCGGAACCTTGAAAGTGTCGCGTATCTGTGATAGAATATGACCCTCCAGACGTTGTATATTTTATGACACTACTAACCTATGCATTATTGTCGTTTATCTAGAGTTGTATGTGCATCAAATAGAAGATACTATATTACTAAGGACGATACCAAGTATGGAATCATCTCTGCGTTAGAAAATATGCGATGTACCATGTATCTGACAAAGCAGAAACACAGAGTGGTCAGAGCAAGTGTCAAACTTTCACGATATGTATTTATATTCTTCACAAAAGCTCATGGAAGCCTTTTTTCTGGTCGTTCCAGGCGATATGATATATTATCAGCGATATATAAAGCTAATATTAGCTTTATATATCGCTGTCCATCAAAAATGTGTGGCCTTGAATCTTTTAAATTCAAAATTCTTTAAGCCGTTGTGACTCTGCAGCTGTGCCTCCCTCCCCACCTCGGACCCAGGGACTCTACTTACACCGGACAAGAGCCACGAGATACTAAAGAGCCAGCCGGTGATCTGCAAGAATTAAGGCCCCTCCCATCCGGGAGCCGAGGGCCGACCAACCAAGGGAGAAGAGGACCCTAAACCGGCCAACGCCACTTCCAGATCCAACGCTCAAGCCTACGTAGGGGCGAGCACGTGTAACAACTTCCATCATGGTTGCACGTTAAACACAAGGAGCATCTCCGGAGCTACAGGGGTAGCCCCGGCGTGTGGCAAGGGCTTTAAGTAGTCACGCCGCACGTAAAATCAACTCTGACTGATTATATATCGCTATAAAGTGGGGGCTGGCCCCCTGGTTCCTACGCCTATGTATTTATATTCATCACACTCTACTGTGATATAAATTAGGCTAGCCTACTATTTTTCTAACCACGTATTTTATAAAATTAGATCTAGTTCTATCGCTGAAATCAAATGGAATAAATTTATTTAATATTAAACAATTAATTATGCCATCGCGCCTTTTCTTTCAAAAAGCCGAGCCGGCCTGGCTCATTCGGTAGCGCGCTCGACTCTTGATCGTTAGTTCGAGTCCAGCCGGCGGCAGGTTGGTTTCCTGTCCTTCGAATGAGACAGTAAAAAGAAGCCAGGTCCCGCGTCACAGTAGGTGTCGGCACTCTAAAGAACTCTCACTGAACAATGGCCGTAAGTGCCGGACAAAGGCCAAAATTTGAAGCCCTTCACTGGCATTTGGTGACGTCTCCATATGTCTATGAATGAAATATTCTCGAGTGGGACGTTAAACAACAATACAACAACATTTAAAAAGTCATTTCAACTTCCCCGCGTAATTTATCTTGCTGACACACCTTCGGTTTACCCAATCATTCGGCCTCGATGAAAGCACATCTTTTCACTGCAAAATTCTGGACTTGAAAAAAAAATGCAGTTGTCAATGAAACTTCTATTTTGAAACGCATTTATAAAAAATGGCTAATTATAGATCTAGGTAAAAAAATGCTTCGATAAAATATTTCACTGGTAAGATGCAGCAATATTTGAACATACTGAATTTCTGCCATTTATTTCATCCAAACTTAGATGTATTAAACACTTCCTGTATCGCTACCAGTTAAGCATAGTAAACAAAAGACATCTGGGGAGAATCTTCTATACAGAATCAGAATTTGTAACATTTATGAATAATGAGAACTCAGAAATGAGCGCGCGAAAATGACATAGTCTACAATTCTATTACGCGCAATAACATTGTCAGTACTTTTCGGTAAATAGATGTAACACTCTCGACATACTACGTAGTAGCCTAATCCAGTTTACAGTTAATGAAGAGAAGACTTTGGTAAGTTGTTTTATTTTTTGTTTGAAAGCTAGGCATCTTCCATAGAAAATTAATTTATCATCATCAGCTGCTTCATCGGATATCGAACTGCAATTTGCATGTCAATGTCATGAAATGTTTATTTCAAAAGCCGAAAAGGGACAGTTTGTTTCCGCATTTTTCACCATTCATGCTCTACTGCAGTACAGTAGCCAGAAGGCCACTGCAGTATTCTCTTCTTTTGGTAATGTTTCATTCTTGCATAAAAGAATGATAGTAGCCAACTGATACGCCAGCAATATTACGTTCTCTCCATTTTTTGCAATATTTCATCTGGAAAGACTTTTCCTTTTTCCTTTTGCATCCACCACTCAGATATTTCCCAAAACATGAAACAAATACTTTATCATCTAGTAGTTAATATCTGGATATATTTCATTGATGTCATTCAAGAAATTTTCGAACACATTCATACTTTTTAATATCCTCTGCAAGTTTATAATGTTTTGGATTAAATATGAGTAGGGGTGCAAAAGGAAGTCTTACCTTTCAGCCCTCATTGTTGTATTTTAAAATACTCGAATATTGATAGAGGTTAGAGGGTAAATTTTTTTGTAGATGTAGATTTCTCGATGCATTCTGACTCAATGTTTTTATTTATTTCAATCTGCACACTCATTCATTCCGAATCATTGCACTTTTGTAAATGACTAACTGTTGCATCCTCAATGCAGCTGTGTCCTGCAGCCTCCAAATACAAATTACAATCACTAACTTTCTTTAAGATTTAGAATCTATATCCTTAAAAAAATTAAAAAATAAAAATTTCATGTGTGTGCAGTCTAAAGTGATATATCGTAGCTATACACCTCAACAATTTATCAAGATGAAGGTGGTCATTACAGATAGAAGTTGTAGGATGTCACAGCTTTTTACATTCGGTAGCTCACTCATCTTGTACACCCATACAGCACTTCCGAGCTCTGGAACAGTTCAGAAAATGCAGCGTACTGATCATGTGATTTTGAGAAAATTTAGGCTACTTTGGTCACTGTAACTACGAATTAACTATGGTGGGCTGAGGAAATCAAAATAATTCAGAAAGCAAGTGCTGATATGTGGTGCCATGTTGTGAATCTGATTCTAGAGAGAAATTTAAGCCATAACTTGTGGATGAACGACAATTCATTTAAACGAATTTGCCAATAAAAATATGAACCTACAATTGATGCGTATTTATGTCTTTATATATGATACGCCATCACTGACACTGATATATAAACTGAGTCAAATCAGGAGTATACACCTAGCCAACAACTCCAAGATATAGGAAACTATTTATGAGTTAAAATATTAATTGTAGGACCTTTTGTATTGATCTGAACTTTATCATTTATCAGCTGATACAAGGACTTCTGTAGGTGCCCGCCATTTTGTCCAAAATATGCCTTTAATTTTGTCACATGGTGATGAAAGTCACATGACAGACAGTGGTCTGTTGAGGGATTTTGGAATTGACCTATTTTCAATGTATTGAATTCCCTTGTACTGAATGAAGCTGTAATACATGCATGTACCACTGACTGACGTATATTTATGCAAGGAAAACCATACTAGGGAAAAACTACACGAAAGTTAATATATTGTAACGTGCAACATCTTTTAAACACAATATATACAAAAATATTCCTCAATTTAGATCGAGCTACCTGCTCGGATACTGATTCGTGGGACCCCCAGAATATAGCTAGGGTACTGCGCTAATTATAAAATGATTGTTACAATTTATGTATAGAATGAAAAACTAATCGTGAAAATAAAATAAATCTGAATTAACCAAGTAAAACGAAACAATATGTGGTTACTAATCTAAGTATCTATGAAAACCTATTATCTACAAGCTATATAAAATATCTTGTGCAAACTGCTATACACTAAAATTGTCCCCACACGTGTAATTATATAGGCACCTCAGTCCAGCTCATGCAGAAAGTTCTTTCCGGCTCAGTTTTACTCTGGCTCAGTTTAGCTCATCTACCAAGCTCACAGGGCTCAGCTCTTTCTAGCTTACTTGGGCTCACCTAAGCTCGGCTCCCAAGTGGCTCACTCCAGCTCAGTTATATAGCTGGATCACTCTGGCTCATTTATGTAGATGGCTCCCTTGGGCTCGGTAAGTGGCTCACTCTGGCTCAGTTATAAAGCTGGCTCACTCCGGCTCAGTTATAGCTGGCTCAGTTAGCCTCAGTGAATGGCTCACTAAGGCTCATATAACTGGCTCACTTCGGCTCATGCACCTGGCTCACAAGGACAAGATTACTGAATGTCTCCAACCTAGCTTTCTCAATCTATATTAAAATTATGATTAATTATTGAGGACAACTAAAGTAAGGAAAGACTTATTCAGTCACATCTTAACCATGTGTTTACCTATCGCAATTTGTTCCTCTCTATGGAGTTTCTGATTACAGACTAGAAACAAAGTATTGATTCTCTTCTGCTTATATACAGTGTAGGAGGTTCTGATTGGTCAATTGAAATGCAACCATATTGGCCAACTTTTGTAACTTCTGTGGCATTTGATTGGCTAGTACTCTAGTACATTTCAAGATGAAAAAATAACAAATATAAGAGTTAGTACTATGTACATGTAACAGGGTTATGTTCCTTTAATGTCAAATAACTAAATAAACCACTGTTAAGGTTCAGACGTATTTTATTTGCTGGTTTAATGATTTAATGATTATGATTTTACCCCATCTATGGGACCGAGTAAGGTAAAACAAACAATTCCCTTATTTCATATGGTTTATAATCATCATTCAAATATTAGATGTTAATAGTAAATGTCTGACTGTCTGTAACTCAGGTCCTTTGTCTACTACCAAAGAAACATTTACCCAGCTCAAAAACTCGGCGGGAAACATATTAACCAATGAAATACCATAAAACAAACACTAATGTCCAATATAAAATCTGAAGACAAACATCTCCAACTCCTGGTTTAATTAATTGATACACAAAGACATACAGGTGACCAACACACTGACATACCCTGAAGGGAATACATACACAAGACACATACATACACATGTATCAATAATTAAACATTTAAAAAACAAAGTTGTTCAATTTAATTTATTTATTTAATAATACAATTTCATCACTGTCACATTCTCCCCCCTGATCTGGGAATGACGTCCGTGTCATTCAGAATGTGAAATTAATCTGAAATATAAAGGTAATCATATAAAATGCCGTTAAAATCAAATATGTACATTTTCAATGATAAAACTGATATCAAACAGTCAGATGTTGAATCACTGGTGACCAACAATGATGTTAATTAAAGCTTCAGACACCTGTTTCTCCATCCCCTTCAGATTACCCTCTGATGAGATATTCTGAAGGTATTTGGCTCTCTGAAGCCAGTCTGGACAGGTACTCTGTTGCATCAAAGAATAATCTTTTGTCCAAACAGGTTTTGTCTTCTTCCTCGTTGGTCTCTGTGGTGCTGGAACTGGTGTAAGTTGATGTTGCTGAGGCTGCTGCTCTACATTTTCCTGTGAGTCGTTCTCTTGAACTGTTTCTGTTTCTTCTATATGATCATCTCTATTAGAAACTGGGTCATCAGGTTGTATCTGATTAGGAGCGTCCTCCTGTGACTCATTTTCTAAACATTCACCAGACACTGACTGATCGTCATCAGGAGTGCTGGGAATCTCACCGGTGTTTTCCTGGTTACTGACATCTGATACTTCAGTGTTGACTGTAGAGCCTTCTGTCAACTCTACTACTAAAATATCATATGTGTCATCATCAAGCTCATCACTTGATACACGTACATCTTTATGTTGTTGTTCAAGACGTTCCTTAGTCTGAGATCTCCTTGGTCTTCGTACTGGAGTTGGGGAAGTTGGCAATTTAGACCCTATTGGTAACAGCAAATTCCTATGTAAGGTTCTGCATCTTCCTTGCCCATCTTCCCTCTTGATTCTGAATACTGGAACTTCAATGTTAGGATGGTCCAGAACTATATATGGATGGTCTTCCCACTTGTCTGCTATCTTGTGTTTGCCATCATACGATACTATTTTAACCAGGACTCTATCTCCTGTTTTCAGTGTAGCACCTCTTGTTCTGATGTCATAACATGTCTTTTGCTTACACTGAGCATTCTTGATGGCTGTTTGAGCTGTATCATATGCTGATTGCAATCTCTCTCTAAGTTGTTCTACATAGTGGGATGTACTTTTAGGCTCATCTTCACTGCACAGTCCAAATACTAAGTCTACAGGTAAATTTGGTTCCCGACCAAACATCAAATAAAAAGGTGAATATCCTGTAGAATCATGTCTGGTAGAATTGTATGCATGGACTAATGGAGCAACATGTTGTTTCCAATTTGACTTCTGGCTTGGCTCTAAAGTTCCTAACATTTGCAGCAAAGTGCGGTTAAATCTTTCTGTAATTCCGTTCCCCATTGGATGATATGGTGTTGTCCTTGATTTTGACATTCCTGTTAGTTGACAAAGTTCCTTAATCAATTTGCTTTCAAAATTTGCCCCCTGGTCCGAATGAATTTTCTGTGGAATTCCAAATTGCAGAATAAAATGGTTAAAAAGCACTTCTGCTGTAGTTTTGGCTGTCTGATTTCTGGTTGGTATGGCTTGAGCAAATTTGGTGAAATGGTCTGTAATCACTAAAATGTTATCAAAACCTCCTTTTGATGGCTCCAATGTAAAATAGTCCATGCACACAAGTTCTAATGGCTGTGATGTGGTGATGTTCACTAGTGGTGCCCTGTGGTTGTCAGGTGCTTTACTCTTGGTACACCTATCACAAGAGTCTAACCATTCACATACATCATTATACATTCCTGGCCAGTAGAATCTGTTTCTGAGCAATGACAATGTTTTCTCTCGTCCTGGATGACCCATGGAATTATGTACATATTCCAAAACAGTGGGTGTCACTTGCTTTGGTATGACTGCTTGAGAGTAATCGTATGTTGTTTCATTTATTGTTACTTCTCGGACAAGTATCTTATCTCTAACATGTAGCTTATTGAAGTTCTGGTTTAAGATGAAGTCCAACTTGGAATAAGGTATTTCCTCCTTTCTGGGCCGTTTCCCTGAATAAACCTTTGATTTCCAAAATGAAATGGTTGGATCATCATCTTGCAGCTTAGCAATATCAATAGCTTCCACTTTGTGTTGTTTTGGATCCTGTAGCTGTTGGCATATGCTTGGTTCAAATGACAGGCTCTCAGTCTCAATGTATGGGTGTGGGCTCCCCATGTGACAGATGGCTTTCACAGAATCCATTGAAATGGTTTCCATCTCTGTATTAGTGGAGAGTCTGGAAAGTCCATCTGCATCTGCATTGGTTTTGCCTGGTCTGTAAATTATTTTGAAGTTGTAGGATGCTAAGGCAGCTATCCATCTGTGTCCTGTTGCATCTAATTTGGCAGACGTCAAAACATATGTGAGAGGATTATTGTCTGTATACACAGTGAGTTCCCTTCCGTATAAATAATCATGGAATTTCTCTGTGATGGCCCACTTCAAAGCTAGGAATTCCAACTTGTGTGTAGGGTAGTTCCTTTCTGACTTGCTAAGACCTCTACTTGCATATGCAATGACTCTGTTGATACCATCTTGTTTTTGGTATAAAACAGCTCCTAATCCAGAGTGGCAAGCATCTGTGTGCAGTTCAAATGATTCTTCGAAGTTTGGATATCCTAGAATGGGTGGTGAGGTAAGTCGGTCCTTCAATGTTTGAAAGGCATTTTGCTGTGACTCCTCCCACTTCCAATTAGGTGACTGCACTTTCTTCTTACTTCTTGATTTCTTGCCTACTGCCATTACATCTATCAGTGGACGGGCAATTTGGGAAAAATCTTTGATGAACTTCCTATAGTATCCAACAAAACCAAGAAATTGTCTGACTTCATCAGGAGTGGTGGGTTTAGGCCAGTTTCTCACTTTGTTTATCTTTTCTGGGTCTGGTTCCACACCATCTCGGGATACTATATGGCCGACATACATGTACTTCACTTTCTCCATAAGAAATGAGCATTTCTTCGGTGAGAGTTTCAGGCCATACTCTCGGAGTCTGTTGAATACTCTTCTGATCCTGTCCATATGCTCCTCAAAAGTTTGAGAAAATATGATGAGGTCGTCTAGATAGATGAAACATATGCTAAGATGCAAGTCGCCTAGGCATTCTTCCTGCAAACGTTGGTAGGTGGCAGGTGCATTTGCTAAACCAAAGCTCATCTTGTTGAATTCATAAAAGCCCAATGGTCCCACTGTAAAGGCTGTCCTATGCTTGTGTTCCTCTGCTATGTTTATCTGATGATATCCTGACTTCATGTCTAGAACTGTAAAGTACTGGTTTCCTGACAAGGAGTCTAAAATGTCATCAATTCTTGGAAGAGCATAGCTGTCCTTAATTGTTCTCTCGTTGAGCTGCCTATAGTCTATACACATTCTCATCTGCCCATCATGTTTCCTAACTAGCACCACATTAGATGAGAATGGTGAATAGGACCTTCTTATTACTCCACTGGATAGTAATTCCTGTAGATGGCTTCTGACTTCTTCAATCATGGCTGGTGGTATACGCCGGTATCTCTGTTTAAAAGGTGTTGTATTGCTGAGCTCTATTCTAATTTCTATGTTGTACTTTGTCTGTATGTCCTATGTCTGTGCTACTGGTAGAAAATATATCACTGTGTTCTTTTATAATGGCATGACACTGATCAATTTCATCTGGTGATGCTGTGCTAGATATGTTGTATCAGTACACTCGTCTGAGCTAATCATGTTGGTATCTGCCATTTCTACTCTCTGAAGTTCACAGATCACAGCTTTTGGTGGTATGCTAACAGTCCTTGTTGTCACATTGCTGATCTGAACTGGTATGGTGGACTGCACATCTTTGTAGTTATAAAATATCAGGGATGGAGTAATGTCCATATCTGTGGGAACAGCTGATTTCAATGTAGGGTGTAGCATAGCACTGACTCTGTGGTATGGAACCTTCTTGTCTATGTAGCCTCTGATTGTGACCTCACTGTTAGGTGGAATAATCAGTCTACTGGTTTCTGCTGATTTCACTAGACCTAATCTGTATTGGTTCTTCTCCAGGTTCCTTTCTCTAAGTGTAAGACAGCGGAAAGCTAGGTACCATGGAGTGTGCATGTCAGTTTCCTGTAGAAATCTTGGACCATACTCTCTTCTTGTGATGTCTATTAGATGTTGAAGTATGTTGGTTCCAATCAGGACAGGCACTGTAGAATTATAGTTGCTATCTGGCACAATCAGGAACAGGCAGTCCCTTAGCTGTTGGATAGATGAAATTCCAGGAGTCTGCAAGTCTGTGCATATGTAACCAATATATGGCATAAGTTGACCATCAGCACACTCGATGTTTATCACTTCTGTAAGTGGATGAAGCTCAGTATCTGACAAATGATTTCGGTAGAATGTTTCGCTGATGGTGGACACAGTTGACCCAGTATCTAAAAGTGCTGGTGTCTGTTGATGGTTGATGGATACTGTCACTTCATTTGCTGTTCCAACTAATTCCTCTTTGGGTGCTGCGGGACGTCGTTGTCGAACATGGCCAAACTCTTGTCCCTTGAATTTGGCCTGCTGAAGTTTAAAGGTCTGTTCATAGACTGGCGGTTGTATACAGCTCTACATCCTTTTGCTATATGTCCTGGTAGACCACACTTCCAACATATTGGTTCTCCATTGGCATTGTGGTTACCTGCTCCGGTGTTAGCTGTGAGTGGAAAATTAGCCTGTTGGTGTCTATGTTGAAACCTTCCTCTGCCTCTACCCCTGTAGTAACCTCTGTTATATGGCAGTCTTTGATGTACATTTGGCTGTGTTTCTTGATTCTCCTTAAGTGTCTTAACCTCTGTGGATAGCTGGTTTATCATGCTTTGTAGCTGCTTAAACTGGCTACTCATATCTGTGGTTGTGGCCATTTTGGATGGTGTTGCTTTCACTTTTTCTGCCTTCTTTTGTTGTTGATGGTCCAGCTCCACTTTCTTGATGGCTACCCTCAGCTCATCAAAATCGTGTATCCTGTCATAGAGGTACCCAGTGATATCTTTCATTTCCATGCGTAGGCCTTTGTAGAACATCTTCCGTAGCATGTCATTCCTTCTGTATGGATCTACATATCCTTTCTCTATGGCTTTGCCTAGGATATCCTCTAATCTGCAGCCCCAATTTGCACAAGTTTCACTCTCTTCTTGTCTAGCATCATAAAATTCTGCAAGGATATCTTCTGCATCCTGGATGATACCATAGAGCCTGTCAAGCTTATGCAGAATTTCACCTACAGATGCATCTGGTCCTAGTCTCATCACTGCTCTACTTGGTTCACCTTTGAGAGACCTTCTTATTGCCTGTTGTATGGTACTCTCTGGATAACTGGTCTTGGTTAGGCAGATGATTTCATATCGCCACATGTCATAGGTGGTGTCACTCTTCTCATCACCAGAAAAATTTGACACTCGTGGGTAGGGTTGGTGAAAGGAATACTTTGTACTAGTGGTGGTATTTCCTTGTTCCTTTGATCTCTTGTGACTTGACATAAGATGACATCCATTTGAGTAATTCTTGAGGGGAGTCAGCTTTGGGTTTACACTTAAGTTGTTTTAAAGATGTTATAACTTGTTCAATATCATCTGGCGTCATGGTTTCCTCTTGTTCTGCCATTATGAATGTTGATTTTGAAGTATATGTGTATAATTCCTCTATGCAAGGTAAGTATGTTTTGTAATATTAGATAAAATACCAAAAATTCTAAACAAAATATAGATGTTAACAAAATTATCTGAAAAAAATTGTATTAAGAAATGATACCTGAACAGAATTCAAAAAATGATTACTCAAAGATAGAAATATCAAATTGTTATGGCAACATGGATCAAATGTATGTAAAAGTAAAAGATTCTGAAAACAAGAAAATAAATTATTTATGCAGTTTCAATTTCACAAACAGATTTCAATTATTTAAAAAAATGCAACAGAATTAATTACAATTAGAGTGTATCTGAAAAGGAAAAGAAAGTATTTATTAAAAAAGAGAAAATTTCTGAAATTCAAAACAAAATATCTGAAAATAAATGAATTGATTATAAATCACTAATTCATTCAAAAAATTTGGAATTAATTTTGAAATAATAAACCTATATACAAATTAAATGTGTATTAACTCTGACAATTGCAAAGTAAACAAACAGAAATAGCGTCAAAATGTAAACAATTATGACCTTCCGGTATGAAATACTTCCGGTAATGGCTGTCAAATTTCAATAATGTAAACAAGTGTAAGATCTAACTTAAATTTGTATAATTAAAACTAAAAAATCAAAGTTCTTAAATGAATTTAACCTGAAATAAAATAATTCTGAAATTCAAAATTCAATGAAGTTGTATTTGAAATTGTGTTCAAGTCCAATGAAGTAAATATGTGTGCAAAACTTCCATTTGGAAGCTCAATGTGAATAACAAGTCAAGTCTCAAGATTTGCAATCAGAATGTAAACAGCGAAGTCCTTTGTTTGAAAATAAACTGTAAGTTTAGGATGAAATGAGATTTGCTGAAATAAATAACCTGTGGTTGAATAAGTGATTATACGATAAACTATTACAGTGTCTAAACTATTACAGTGTCGGCAAATATAATGAAACAAAACAAAATTAAAATGCAGTAAGTTCGAATGAAATTCACGTGGATAACTTCAGTGGTTACTTATAAAAACAAAACCATGTGATACAAATCCGGAAGTGACTAAATGCCGATCCCGATGAACAAAATTCAAACGTGATGGTGACAATGCAGCAAAATAAACCGAACCCGATCAGATGAGTTAACGGAAAAATAGATGAAATTTTGATAAAGAAGTTTAAACAAATGAACTCACATAAAGTACAAAAAACACACAATAAACACACATAAGGGGATTCCCTATTCAACAGAAAACGACCAGAACAGACTATATGACACAAACCAAAAGGTAACCAAACCCAAATGTAACTATGTTAACACAACAACCCAGTGAACAGTAAGTCTAAGGTCAAGTGTAAAAGTCTATCAAATAAATTCTAAATTGTTAGTATGTAAGTAATTCCAAAGGTGTATGTAAGGAATATGCAAGGTCTTACATCTCTTTCTCAATCCAATCACCGATTCACGCAAAAATTCAAAGAGGTCACACTATGAATAAATAGTAAACATTTACATGTAAGTTGTGTTTTACCAAATATTTCCGTAAATGCGACCAAAAAGCGTAGTGTAATCAAAACACAATAGCTACAAACTTCAAAATACCAAGTTTGCTTATAATAACAAATGCTTGTGTTCGACGAAACCAATATTTCTGTGTATAACTGTTTAGTTCATATGCAGCATATCAATATGCACCAATAATTTATGCTCATCAATGTAATGTATAACTTAATCAAGCAAAAGGACTTACCAGTCTGAGGATTACTTCCCTATTAAGTTATTACATATACACAAAAAATAGTCACAAACACAAGTTCAAAGTTCAAAAGTTTGTCTCTTCTGCTAACTATGGCAGGTGGATCCAAATATCGCGTGTGCACAAGAAAGTCACTTCGAATTCACTCAAGTCCTTTGGAATTCACTTAGAGCTCTAAAAGAGTCAATTCACAGAGAGTTAGTTTAAGTTCACTTCACCGTAGTGAAAAGCAACGGAACAAAAATGTCAACAGCATAGGTTCCTCTGTATCCAAACACTGAATACGAAAACTTCACTTTGATGGCAAGTCCATATGAAATATTGTCCTTAGGAAATACGTCCCAACGTGGGCGCCATTTTGTAACAGGGTTATATTCTAACTACATAAACCACTGTTAAGGTTCAGACGTATTTTATTTGCTGGTTTAATGATTTAATGATTATGATTTTACCCCGTCTATGGGACCGAGTAAGGTAAAACAAACAATTCCCTTATTTCATATGGTTTATAATCACCATTCAAATATTAGATGTTAATAGTAAATGTCTGACTGTCTGTAACTCAGGTCCTTTGTCTACTACCAAAGAAACATTTACCCAGCTCAAAAACTCGGTGGAAACATATTAACCAATGAAATACCATAAAACAAACACTAATGTCCAATATAAAATCTGAAGACAAACATCTCCAACTCCTGGTTTAATTAATTGATACACAAAGACATACAGGTGACCAACACACTGACATACCCTGAAGGGAATACATACACAAGACACATACATACACATGTATCAATAATTAAACATTTAAAAAACAAAGTTGTTCAATTTAATTTATTTATTTAATAATACAATTTCATCACTGTCACATACATATGTTGATAGTTTTCCAAAGTCTTTTTCCAAGATTGGTGTGTATTACACAAAAGGGCTATCATTGATGAGAAATTCTATATCAATAAGTAAAAAGTATCGATATATATCGATAAATCGAATAATTTGGTACTTCTTTGAACGCATTCAAAATAAACAGATTCATTGTAATAATTATGTATATTTGACCATCTGAAGATGAGAAAGCAATCATTGCAAGGAAAAACTCATTTATTTGAACAAATTGAAAAATTGGAAAAAAAATATACTAAAGTTCAATAATGTGAAGTTAAACAAATTGAAAATTTTGGTGATTTTAAAAGAAAATACATCTAGTGAAATGCATTATGAAATGTATCCATACGTTAAAAGTGTATCGATTATCGTATCAAATCAATTTTTAGCTCACCTGGCCCGAAGGGCTCACATGAGCTATTGCTATAAGCCAAAGGTCCTGCGTCTGTCCTTGTCGTCCTACATCCGTCATCTGTCTATTAACTTTTGCATTCAAACATCTTCTACTCAAGAACCAGCAGGCCAATTTTAACCAAACTTGCCATATAGTATCCCCATGTAAAGCTGCATAAAGTTTGTGAATGAAAAAGGAATAGGACCAATAGGGGCCCTGAAAGGGGCCAAAAAAGACAAAAACTTGGTATATCTTTAAAAATCTTCTTCTTATGAACCAATGATCAGATGAGTTTCAAATTTTGTATGCATAATTGTAAAGTCAATATCTACAAAGTTTGAGAACGAAAATGAAATTTGTCGATAAACAAGCCACTGGGGGTGATTTAGTAACACAGGGTATATTTGTATTACAAATTTTTCAATAACATCAAAACTGATCGACTTTTTGTTTACAAAGATATATGAGAAAGTTGTTAGAAATTACCTGAGGATCATTTTGACAAAATTTCAAGATCATCTCCAGAACCATTGGACCAATTTGAACCAAACTTGACAGGAAGTATAACAATGTAAAGCTGCATAAAATTTGTGGATGAAAAGGGGCTAGGACCAAACATGGCTGCCATGGCTAAATATAGAATGAATGAGTCAGCAGATATTTTTTATCTCCTAAATTATTAAAGCTAGAGAAAAAAAAACATTACCTTAAAATGAGCGGCTTGCAAAAATATACAAATATGTCTTTTTGTTGGAAATTGTCAGGTCGACTCTCATTTGAATTATCTCCCCTTTTTTGTAAATTTTTCATGTTTTTGGATGTTTTGTCATTATCTTGGAAAGTATAATAGGTAGAGTAAAAGTGAAAGAAGAAAAAATGTTCAGCATGTACAGATCTATAAAAATGTCAGGAAGGCCGAAATTGTCAGGTTGCCCCTTATGGGAGTTTTTTTCCTTTTAAGTGTCTTTTTCATGTATTTAACAGTTTTGTCCTATTATCTTGAAAAGTATAAAAGCTAGAGTAAAAGTGAAAGAAGCAAAAATGTTCAGCACGCAAAGATCTACTATAAGTCAATAGGTCCAAAATTGTCATATCACCTCTTATGGGAGTTATTTCCCCTTCTATGTGGATTTTTCATGTTTTTGTTTTTTTTTTAACATTATCTTGAGTAAAAATGAAAAAGAAAACATGTTCAGGACGCAAAGATCTACAAAAAAGTCAATAGGGCCGAAATTGTCAAGAAGCCCCTCACAGGAGTTATTTCCCTTTTAAGTGGATTTTTCATGTTTTTGGATGTTTATTGACATTATCTTGAAAAGTATAAAAAGGTAGAGTAAAAATAAAAGAAGCAATAAGTTCAGCATGCAGAGATAAAAAAAATCGTCAACAGGGCTGAAATAAGGTTGCCCCTTATGGGAGTTTTTTCCCTTTTAAGGCCATACAAATTTTATTTGTAGTTCTTTGTGATTTCATTTTCAGATTTTGGACTGAATGATCCAAACCTTTTTTTTTAATATTATTTTTTCCAATTTCATTGAAATTGGACCGAAGCAATAAAAATATTGATGGAACGGAATTATTTTCTATCATTTTTGTAATTTTGATTTTAATAATTTAATAATTCTGGTTTGTAAATCACGAAAACTATTTTGAAAGAAAGCGAAAGGGTAATAATCTTCCTGTTAGATTTGCAATAGGGTAAGTGTATTGAGAAATTGTTTCCACATGTATTCTGCCTACGGTTTTCAACAAAATAAATAAAGTAAAATTATATTTGTATCAATTCAAAAAGTATATACATATGTTTAACTTCTGCACACAAATTTCATTGCACAATTTTTATAAGGTAATACCTCATTAATGCCAAGATCAAAAGAAATATTAGAATAATAATACATTTTATATTTTTATTTGAAATGTGTACTTTAAGTTTAGTAATATGTCTTTATGTAAATGGGCTGACATCAGGGCCCTAACCCTGACAACACAATAATGTGAATATTTTGGGCAATAAATAGCTTTTATCTTACAAAGAATTTGATTCCCGTTGAAACCACAAAATAGGGACTTATTTCAGAATTGTAATTCAAAAGTAAAAGATACTAAAAGAGAAATCATAGACATTTTTTGAAGTTGTAAAACACATGTAAAATGATATTTATGGATTGTGAAATGAAATATGGTCAAGACTCACTCTGTGACAATGACAAATTTTGTCACTGATTGACTACAAAAAAGTTATGCGCGGAGGACAAAATTTAGAGAATATTTTGTAAAAATTTATATTGGCTATAAACTGTTAACTAAATCAATCCAAAATCAAAACCACTGGAAAAAACGCATCTGATATAAGTGAAATTGGCACAAAGAATATTCTTCAATGATGCACAATTTCTGTATTGCATTTCTCTAATAGTACAGTTAAAGATGGTCATGTACATGAAACAAAAAGACAGTATGTCAGTAATAGAGAATCATTTAAATACACATTAGGATTGATATATTGTGGAAACTTGTGATTTTTTTTAAAAGAAATGTCTTTATTTGTTTATGTTAGGGGCAGGCTTATGTCTTCAAGATGTATGTTAGATATTAATAATTTCTGTGGAAATGTGAGGTAAAATCGTAATTTCTTTGGAAACTCTGGTTAAAATCAGAGAATTTTATATTTCCCAGCTGGGGCATATAAAATTCTCCGCTTTACCCAGCGTTTCCACAGAAATCAGGTAAAATCAGAGAATTTTATAAAATTCTCCAATATTTTATAATTATATATTCATATTTCATATCTAAATCAAGCAGTTGCTGAAATTGAAGGCCAAATTTCTTTTTCGATTTTGAGCATTTTTTCCTTTGATAAAATTTAAAATTGTTTAAAATCGGTAAATATACAGAAATTCTTCCTTACCAAACGGATGACCAGCACTGATAAACAACTGAACACTGAAATGAATCTATGCAGTTTAATTAGATTCTATATCGTGATCCTTGATCTTGATCAAGAAATAAGCTTAAAGATTCTATAAATATAATTTCTATAAAGTTTTGTATGCTTACGACTCATGGTGGTTTGATTACTTTGAAGCTTCCCTGCATGGAAACTATTTAAACATCATCGCAAAAAAAAAAAACCGAGGACAAGAACGGAAACACATGGCTGAAGATTAAAATCATAAAAGAAACCGCAATACCGAACTGGAATCCTGAAAAAAAAAATTTGCATGCTCACTTTCAAAACAGGTGCAGTAAAAAAATAATAATATTATTATTTCACTTTCTGGAAATTACCGGGATTTCCAACGAACTACGAAAAAAATTGGCGTGACCTACATGTACATGATGTATTGGATTTTTCATGAGTTATTTCCCCTTTTAAGTGGATTTTTCATGTTTTTGACAGTTTTGTCCTATTATCTTGAAAAGTATATTAGCTGGAGTAAAAGTGAAAGAAGCAAAAATGTTCAGCACACATAGATCTGCTAAAAAGACGATTGGGCTCAAATTGTCATGTTGCCCCTTATGGGAGTTATTTTCCCTTTCAAGTGGATTTTTCATGTTTTTGGATGTTTTTTGACATTACATGTATCTTGAAAAGTATAGTAGGTAGAGTGAAAATGAAAGAAGCAAAATTGTTCAGCTTGCAAAGATCTACAAAAATGTTAACAGGGCCAAAATTGTCAGGGAGCCCCTTATGGGAGTTTTTTTCCCTTTTAAACTGATTTTTCATGTTTTTGAACATTATCTTGAAAAGAATAATAGGCAGAGTAAAAGTGAAAGAAGAGAAAATGTTCAGCATGCAAAAATCTACAAAAAAAGCCAATTTGGCTGAAATTGTCAGGTTGTCCCTTATTGGAGGTGGATATTTCATGTTTTTGGCAGTTTTGTCTTAATATCTTGAAAAGAATAATAGATAGAAAGAAGTAAAAATGTTCAGTACGCAAAAAAAAATCTACGTAAAAGTCTACAGCAATTAAATTGTCAGGTTGATCCTTATGGGAGTTATTTCCCCTTTTAAGTGGATATTTTCATATTTTGCACTGTTTTTCCCTATTGTTCAGTGATCACCTCCATGCTTTTGGTTACTTTTCTGTATATTGTTAGTAAAATGGATTCACTCAGGTGATTTTTAAGGTCCAATGGGCCTACTGTTCTTCATGTTTATTAGTGATTTTATCTTTTACACATTTTGTATGTTTTCTGCAATGTTTACCAATTTTGCTAGGTGAGCGACTTAAGGCCCCTTGGACCTCTTGTTGTATCAATATATTGATATCACAGGGATTATTCACCCTATCATATGGGGCTGAAATAAGGCCCCATTTCCAATGCAAAATTTATACAGTTTTTCCCAATTTGCAGTCAAAATTTCCTAATTGAAGTGAAATGACAATGAATTTGAAGAGGTTCTTGTATTTTCACATAGTTTTGTGTATTTCAAGATTTCCCAATTTCAGTAAAATGTTGCTAAAATTCCCAATTGAAAAGGCCCAGGCCCATTCCCAAAAGAGTGTGGAAAATCCCTGTATGGAGTCTATCAATGACAGCCCTAATTACACATAAGAAACTTAAGTAACATAGATCAATTGTCAAGACCTGATATATCTGTCATAAAGCTGAATTCAGACATTTTTATTTTTATTATTTCTGGACTTTACAAAACAAAATTGTGTTTCCATTTTCACATGTATGTTTACTTTTTAATTTACTCTGTAACTCACAGATTATAATTATCAATTTACAGATTCAATTGTTAATGTTTTCCCACCATAAGTGCTTAGACTTTGTGACACCTGGACAATATTTATAATACCGGAAATGGACTTATTTCACATGTTAATCATCTCTTTACATAATTATTTTTATTACTGTCAAAGCAATTATGTACTTATCTAATTTCTCTATTATGTTTATGTACATGTACATCTGTGTAAGATTTAATTTGCTATTGTTTAGTAATTTACTCAACACCTTTCAAACTAGATCTATTATTTACATACTATTGTCCCAAATTCTCATAAATACTTTTGTAAAATTTCATTCCTCAGTTCGGATATCAGACACACTACCGATAACACCGACTTATTGCTATGTTTTGGAGACCACATACATTTTTGGTCGCATATCCAACTTCAGTATTAACTTGAATTGTATTTTTATTCAGAACTTATTCATTATTATTCACTATTTCGGACTATATACTTTTGAATGTTATATATTTGTGATCTAATGTTCATCGTTGCGGCTTCACCAAAAAAACTGATCAACTTATACAGTGTTCTTCCTGGAGTTGCATTTTGGTGGACCACAGGGAACACAACACTCTCTATCTATTTACGGCCCACAGCGCCACATTACTATACGGCCCACAGTGCCATGTTACTTCACAGTCCACAGCGCCACACACATTGACTCTGACCCTTCTTCTTGCCAACATTCCTCAACCCCTTCGTTAACAACGCAACAGCGGATAGACATTGTCACATATGACAACATCAAACCTCGACATGAAACCCATTGTGAAATATCATGTGTATGTACTTCACCTGTCAGCAGGATGCTGTCCCAATAAACAATACCCAGGTGGTCCATGAAACGATTAGTTGAATAACCTGACTAGTACTAAATGGTATAGCCCTAAGTTTATGGAATGTAAAAACTACACATCTGTTACACAATACAGTTATATCTAGATTTCTCAATTTAAAAATTAATGACCATTGAAAATCAAAATTAAAAACAACAAAGTAAATTAAAAGTAACATAAATTCATAATATCAGAGTCAATTTATGTTAAAGGAAGGAGATCATTTAAAGTTTTATATATTGCCGGTTCTTATTAAAATCCTTGTACATCGACTTCACCATAAGATTTTAGTGTCTTGATAAATACATGTATCTAGTAAATACAGAACCTCACTTAAGAGACCACCTCACTAATCAGACCACTTTGAGTCAGTCAGTTAGGTGGTCTTAATAGCTAGCTTCCACTGTATCTGAGAGATCGGAAATAAAGTTTAAATTATGTATAAAATAATAATAAATTAGGGTTAATTATCTAATTTTGTGTAATTCAAAGAAACCTGTTAAATCAAATAGCTAAAGTATAGTAATTTAAAAAGGCAATCCACAAACTTAGATATCATTGAATAGAATAAATTTGCAAGTGTAATAATATTAGAACCTGTATCAGAAGTTTAGATAAAAGGGAAAATTTTAATGAGTGTAAGTCAGATTGATTTCCGTTTATCACCAATCATAATCTTATTGGTTTATAATGCCTAAGTACACTTTGTTTATCACTAATCTTAATCATATTGGTTTATAATGCCTAAGTACACTTCCCTGTCTGTTCAATGAAGTCATGAAAACAGAACATTTGATTTTGAACTATAATTAGGGTTGTCATTAACAACCTGGGTTTCTCATACTTATTTGATAGTGATTGTTTTTACGAAAAAAATGTGTTTCTTGTTATAAAAAGAAGATTTTATGATGTTTATCAACAAAATATGTTGTCAAGAATACAGAATTCAACCAGAAGTGATTGTACAAACACCTTGTAGATAACTTTACTCTTCAGTATTATTTTAAAAAACTTATGAATCCTACGTACAGAAAATATTTATCTCATTTTAGAATATCGTCACATACTTTACGTATTGAAACAGGTCGTTTTTATTATGTAAACAGAAGAGCATGTATGTCCATTATATAATGACCTTAGACACAATTATATAAAACCAAACCATATTACTTTAGAAGGCCAAGTGTATTTAAACTTGTTCAATTATTAAGTGTTAATAATGTGAAAATCATTTGTAATCTTGGGAAATTTTTATACTTAGCTTGTAAAAGAAGGTTTGACTCACTTGATGTTTAATTGCTGTATATATATAGTATATATATATATATATATATATATATATATATATATATATATATATATATATATATATATATATATATATATATTGTCATTTGTGTATGTACAAATGTATATATATTTACAATGCACAGTAAACCCTCTTTACAATGACTATGTTTGTTCCCATGTAGGAATGACCTATCAAATTTGTCACTCTAATGAATTTGATGTGGTAGGCATTTCAAGTGGGCCAATTTTAAAGGTACATTAGCTGTGTTAAACAAACAAACAAAAATCAATTTTTTTCAACTTTCATTACTTGTACAAGATGGACAAAAACAAATAAGAGCTATACACAGGCATATACACTTTTATTTTCCTATATATGTTGTGAAAATAAAGTCGGTTCATTGTGGTATTCATATACAAATGTTTAGGTGGAGAATTGCCAAATCTGGGTTTTTCAAGAATTTTTCACAAAATATACCGGTATAGGAGTTTAAGAATTTTTATGCCAGAGTATGTCTTTTTGTTATTGTTTGTCAATCTAAGTAGTAGAAAAAGGTACATGAAAAATTTGAAAAAAAACCCCACAGCTAATGCCTCTTTAATCAAACTTGGCACTTGATAGATTAAATCATCTGAATACAGTGGCCCCAGTTGTTTGCAGAGGTCAGAAATTAAAGGGACATAATCTGATAGGCTCCGATTTACAATGTTCACTATATTTTGATGAAGTCACCACAACTGAAATGTTTTGAGTTTAGTCAGTGCAAACTGCAGTCTAATTACAAACTGATCTCTAATGAATCACTCAAGTCCTGTTTTCTAATATGATGCATGTAGGATTAAATGCTATCCACTATGGGATCACATGTGGATGACCTCATAAATGTGTCATTTTCGACCAATAAAAAAAAGACTTACACAATTTTGTAAGCGATCTAATGGCAAAGAGATGTGAACATTATAACATTATTAACATCACTGAGCACAAAATTCGGAGGTACAGAATTATTTTCATGACGTTAGATTCACCAAATTTATATTCTGATGGACTTTCATTTACTGACAGTTTCCTTTTTATAAAATAGATTACATTGCTTTAGTATTTTCAGTTTTGTAAGTTGAATTTTCATTGATCCAAAATTATACCCGGGCTACGAGATGTCACCCGCACGTGATCCCCATAGCGGATTGTGAGATATCAGAAAACGGGAGTGATGAGAGATAAGTTTTTAATTAGATTGGGCAAACCTGACAGGTGTAACAAGTGATACAATCGGTGATTAATGATGTATTTCTGAAGGGTTTTTCGTTTTGCATGCTATATGTGTATTTGACACTCAAAATCTTTTCAGGACAAAAATTGATAAAACGGAGTGCCACAGGACACACTGTGAGGTATATATAATGTATCTCCTTTGTACTGTTGTAAAAGGGAGACATACAATATACCTGTATATTGTTTTGTAGTATTTCTTCAGTCTTTTTCTTCTTCTTCTTCTTCGTCTCAGCAAAACTTCTTGTGGCCATCATGACTTCACCTATGACCCAAATTGTCCTTGAGATACCTCGGACTTATATTTCTGTAACTGGAAGTGCTAGAATGTCAAAACTTGTCAGCATGATACATCTAGTTATGAGAATCAGAATGTGGGTTGCAGATGCCGCATATGACCTTTGACCTGCATCTGAATGACCACATTAAGAAATTTACGGTTCAGTTATCATGTTAAGAAGATTTGATTTCAGCATTATCTCTGAAAGTAGAAAGGCTAGACAGACCAAACTTGCATGGATGATGTGTCATATGATGACTATCAGCTTGCATATTGCAGATGTTGCATCTGACCTACATTTCATGGTTGAGTGACCATGTTAGGAAGATTTGATTTTGGCATTCTCTCAGAAAGAAGTAGCCTTAGACAGACAAACTTGTATGAATGGTGTGTGACATGATGACCATCAGCTTGCATGTTGCATCTGACCTACATTTCATGGTTGAGTGACCATGTTTGGAAGATTTGATTTTGGCATTCTCTCAGAAAGAAGTAGCCTTAGACAGACAAAACTTGTATGAATGGTGTGTGACATGATGACTATCAGCTTGCATGTTGCAGCTGACCTACATTTCATGGTTGAGTGACCATGTTTGGAAGATTTGATTTTGGCATTCTCTCAGAAAGAAGTAGCCTTAGACAGACAAAACTTGTATGAATGGTGTGTGACATGATGACTATCAGCTTGCATGTTGCAGCTGACCTACATTTCATGGTTGAGTGACCACATTAGGAAGATATGATTTGGGCATTCTCTGAGAAAGTAATAGCACTAGGCAGACCAAACTTGTATGGTTATAGATATCAACTTGTAATTTGGGGATTTGTCATCTGACCTACATTTCACGGTTTAGTGATCACAATAAGAAGATTTTATTTTGGCATTATCTCAGAAAAAAGTAGCACTAAACAGACCAAACTTTATTATTATGTATCTTGATTAAGATTTCATGAATACAAAGTCAATTTGCCTGCATAAAGGTAAAAATTAGCACTGAAAAATATTAATTATAAACAATCCATAAATACTTATATTTCATTGCCAAAATGAAATGAAAATTTATCAAGAAAATTTGATTATCAGTATAGATCGCGATTGAGGCGAAGTTGCTTATATGTGAGGTGAGCTTGGTAATCTTTGATTACTCTATGTTACCTTGATCCACCATCCTGAATTTTTGCATTGTTACTCAAAACATTTGAAAACATTTTTTTTTTGCAAAAAAAATATTTATAAACAAACAAAAGATATACAGTAAAACCTGCTATAGCGGCCACCTCTATATAAGGATTATCTGTATATAAAGGCAGTTGTTTCAAGTCCCTTTAAACTGCATACTTCAACTAAATTGAACCTGTGTATAAGGGTCACTTGCACATAAAGGTCAATATTTTCTGGTCACTTGGGTTGCCCTATATACAGGTTTCACTGTAGTTTAAATTCTAAGGCCAAATCTATATTGGCGCCCAAGGCCAAAAAACTATTCTTGGACATTTTATTTTACTCAACTTCAAGATTTTACACAAATCTTTAGAATTTTATCAACTTGGGTAAAGTTGTGGATCATAAAGAAATTCTCAGACATGTTTCTTTCTCAAGTGATAAAATACTTAAATACAGTCCGTACTTGACTAAAGTAATTCAGTTATTCTTCAAAGTGAAAATGGCCGCCCCTATGTTCGCCTCGGGATAAATAAATGCTAATGCAAGGGTATTTTGGGACATGTTTAATCCTTTGGCTTTCAAAAATAAAGTGTTTTGAGCAATATAGGTTTAGCAGACCACACTTCTTTTTTCTGTTGGCTTGTTTTGGCCATACCAGGTTTGTTTACAGTAACAATAGCGAAAATGAAAATTTAGTCTGTTACATGTGTCCCAGTGTATGTCCCAACTCATTTATCTTATCTAATATACTTATACTAATTTACTTGTATCTTGAATATCATTTATTATATACATCATACATATTATATGCATAAATTACTGACTTTGGTCATGTATTGGCATTTTACTAGACATCTTTAATCTTTTTAAAATGGTAAATATATTTATTCCCTTTTTTATGCAACAAAACATGCTGCCTATTTGATTTTTAACACATTTTATACCTCTTGGTTAATTATTAAATAATTAATAATAGATTATGGTTAGAATAATGTTCAAACATCAAAGTTAAGTGAATCAGGACATTTGTCCTGGACTATATTTACACTGCCCTTTAACAATCTCACCTCAGTTGAGAAAATTCTGAAGTCATTCTATGTCCATGAGTTTTCACTTTTCACTCAGATGAGTAAATTCTTAACTTTTGAGAATAAAATTTGTCTCAGAATTTTCCTTGTTTATGGTCTAGGGCCCTGAGGTGAAAAATAAAAGTTGGTACCAAACTGCATGGATACATCATTCAGTAAATTAATTCTGAGTGAAATATGAATTGACATGTTTAAATTCAAATTTTTGACAAGTTTGAAAGTTTGCATAGTCACACACACACAACATACACAGACACATACACATACACACCAAATTAATAAAAAGTAAGGAGTGCAAAAAAGATATTTGCTAATAAGTGCATGTTGGTGATATGGCTGATATATATATTTTTCCAGAACGACTGTATGTTTACATTTTTGTGGTTTATAAGGTGAAGTGAATAGAGAGTATTGTTTACCAATGCCCTAAATGCCCCGTATAGGATACATTCTCTTGTGTGTTATTATGAATGACATAGTTGTTGTGGTTTTTAAACTTTTTGAGATTGAGTCTCTTAATCTTTCTAAAAATGCTGATGTGAGCTGATCATAATCTGTGTAAGTGCTCTGGGCTGGAGACTCTCCCGATCTTTTTAAAAATGCTTAATAGGCAAATTGTAGTGCATTGGGCCAGAGTAATAAAACTTATTTCATTTTGACTCCAAAATAGACTGATGTCTACATGTACCCACTAAAGGGTTACAAACCAATAACTTTATTTTCCATAGTAAATTTATTTCCTGCAACAAAGCTGTACATTAGAGGTATAAGTCATATATTATGTAGCTACATCTGAGGTATTGGTCACAGATTTGATACAAATTATAGGTCACAGGTCTTATCCAATTAGAGGTGACAATCAGAGCTACATCTGAGGTATTGGTCACAGATTTGATACAAATTATAGGTCACAGGTCTTATCCAATTAGAGGTGACAATCAGAGCTACATCTGAGGTATTGGTCACAGATTTTATACAAATTATAGGTCAGGCCAAAAAAAAATATATGTCTGTTTAGGGTTTCCCGACCGACCCTATTTTTTTCGCCGATCCTACACCATTTTATCTGTAAAATAAAAAGTAAAATCGGTAAAAACTTCAGAGACTGTCGTGTGATTTAAATATCAAATATGGATCACGTGACCAAGTGTCAGTTGTGTGTTTTATTTAATCACATTTTATATCATTTGCGGTGTGTGTACTGATTATGTACATACGCTACCAAACAAATCCTCATTAGGTTTATTATGTCCTATGTAACAGCATACCTGTAACAACTTCCTATGTCGCGTCCCAACTCATAACACATGTATACGCGTGTCATCATTACTTCCATAACTTCAAAGACTACCGCGCAAACCTTATCAGTTGAAGGTCACACACAAACGACACAACTTCTAGTAGTGTACGAAGACTTCAACTTCACAGCAGGGTGCCGAGATGAGAAGCTTGGCTGATTCAGGCCAACATTAAAAAATTGTTTACAGGACTTGTCCAGTTGTTTCAGAGGTGGATGGGTCGGTAGAGAATTTATTATTTTAAATTTCCTTTGTAAATTTGATATGTTAACTGAGCAAAATTTCAGATTTTTGTTGGGACAAAAATGCACTACACTGCCTTATAAATTAGGTCAGATTTTTTTACCTGGGTTGTTCAGATTACACTAAACAATATTTTTAAATATTCGGCCTGATTACGCAAATTCTGAATGACACTTGAATCACTGAAAGGGATTAGTTTTTACCATACGAAGAACACAATGTTTTATGCACACGTGAGGTACCTTATTTATTTATCATTAACAAACATCGATGTTTAAGCATAGGCGTCGGAAGCAAATTGAAAGTGGGGGGGGGGGGGGGGGGGCTAAACCAACTTAAAACACACACACGCCAAAAGTGGGGGGGCTAAACCAACTTGTCTTGAAGGCTAAGCCTCAATTTTCAACACATATGCCTATCTTTGCAAAAAAAGTGGGGGGGGCTAAGCCCCCCCTAGCCCCCCCGGCTCCGACGCCTATGTTAAGTATTGTTGTCTTAGATGTCTGTCTCTCCATCATAGTCCATACGGCCTCAGATTTCAAGACCACGAAATCCTATACCCAGTAGATAAGTCGCATGGCAAATATTACACACATATTTTGAGTAAAAAACTGCGACCTGTACACGAGTATATACGGTAGCAGTAAATTGCAAGCAATTTCAATTTCAACATAAAACATTGATAAAAGAATATTAATCATGAAAATAATTTCTTTGTATTTATTGTTGTTATAAATTTTGATGTACAAAACTACCTGTAAAAGACATGCTCCAAAATTAATATCATTTTTAAACCTATCTGATTTAAAGGTACAAGTATTTATGATTACAACCAAGATTAAATATCTATACTTGTATCAACATGATCATTGTAAACAAATGTCTGAAACCATTTCTCGGCATCTCTTGGGTCATATGCTCATTAGGTTTCTCAATACCTAAATCCATTCAACAGAAAGAGTAATTGATATTTGGTTTGAAGATACTGTAAACATGTGCATGTAACAACACAACATTGGGTTGGAATTTGGTAAAAAATAATAAGAGCAACATGTACCGAACCGAAAAAAAAAAAAAAAAAAAAAAAAATAAAATGAAAATGCCTACCTACCTACCCTATTTTTTTTTAGGCTGAAACCCTAAACAGACATATTTTTTTTTTTGGCCTCACAGGTCTTATCCAATTAGAGGTGACAATCAGAGGTCATATCCAAATTAGATGTGAAGGTCACAGGTTTCCCTTTAATGCACTAGAAATGAAGATAATTAGGCATTGATTCTATAGTTTTTTCCAGTTCATTACGAAATGACTCCATTGAAGACCTTCGCGAATTATGCAAAAGTGTGCAGTCTTCAGTCAGGTCATTTCGTAATGAACCGCAAAAAATATAGAATCAATGCTTATAATTAAATTTCAATAACAACTTGGTAAGTTTTTGAAACATTTGCTTATTCATTGATTTTTCTAAATAATATAAAGAAACAGGTTAATTAGTATTCAGGTCATAGATGTATGACTCGAATGTTTTCCGAAATGCATTTATCTTATCCAAATTAGAGGTGCAGGTCACAGGTTTACTCACTGCACTAGAAATGAAGATAACAGATCTTTAGTAAAAAAAGGATATTTCTGACTGAACCATCAATTCATTCAAGAGACACCCACCATGCCGAGTCACGTATCGGAGTATAGTATATAGTAATTTTAGTGTGATCGTAATGCCATTTGTTGACAAAATTGATCTTGTGAATGTGTATGGTAATTTTGGTGTGATCGTAATGCCATTTGTAGACAAAATTGATCTTGCATATAATAATCATTTGTAAAAGCAAATTTGATTGAATATTTTTAATGACATATTGTCATATTTTGACTCTGCCTTAAATTAATGGCCTAGATCATAATGCGGAATCATATCTGATATGATTTGCAGTCTGTGTGCAATGCATAAAATGTTTTTAAGAAAAACACTTTTGCTGGGTCGGTTAAGAATAGTAAAACATTCATTAATGGTTATGCATGGGTTAATTTATGGGTAATTTTAGGGTCTCTTAAGAGATGTCCCACTGTCAGGTTTCAAAGCAGGTAGTAGTTTTTTATGGTAGTGGTCTCTTAAGAGATGTCCCACTGTCAGGTTTCAAAGCAGGTAGTAGTTTTTTATGGTAGTGGTCTCTTAAGAGATGTCCCACTGTCAGGTTTCAGAGCAGGTAGTAGTTTTTTATGGTAGTGGTCTCTTAAGAGATGTCCCACTGTCAGGTTTCAAAGCAGGTAGTAGTTTTTTATGGTAGTGGTCTCTTAAGAGATGTCCCACTGTCAGGTTTCAAAGCAGGTAGTAGTTTTTTATGGTAGTGGTCTCTTAAGAGAGGTTCTACTGTAAGGTTTTAAAAGTAATAGTTTTTCATGGCAGTGGTCTTGAGAGGTCCCAGTGACAGGTTTCAGAGCAGGTATTTTTTCATGGCAGTGGTCTTGAGACGTCCCAGTGATAGGTTTCAGAGCAGGTAATTGTTCATGGCAGTGGTCTCGAGAGGTCCAAGTGACAGGTTTCAGAGCAGGTACCGGGTAGTAGTTTTTCATGGCAGTGGTCTTGAGAGGTCCCAGTGACAGGTTTCAGAGCAGGTACCGGGTAGTAGTTTTTCATGGCAGTGGTCTCGAGAGGTCCCAGTGACAGGTTTCAGAGCAGGTACCGGGTAGTAGTTTTTCATGGCAGTAGTCCAGTAGTCTCTTAACTCATTCACCACTAAAGACACATTTAGACTGGTATAAGTCATTGTTTTATAGAAGAGTCCACTGTTTGTCATGGCTGGGTGAGTTAAGAATATGAAATCAAAGGAAATGGAATTTTAACTTATCAATGCCAGGGATTAATGCATTAACATGTGGGTCTGGTAAAAGGACCCATTCCCAATGCAAAATCAGCTATATTTTCCCCAATTTCAATAAAAAATTTCCCAATTATGTTCACCATGTACCAAACTTTTGATCTGTAGACAAAAGAACTGTTTCTATAATATCTTCATGTCTTCAGATGAAATCCATGTTGTCAGTTTAATAAAGTGATAAATGAATCACAAGTTTTGTATCTTTATTTTTAATTTTATTGTAAAATACATGTAATTAATACTATTTCTTATAGCCCATTATGACGTAAAATTCCCAATTGAAAGGGGTGGGGGGTGCATTTTTCACACTATTAGCTTTTTTTTCAAAACCACTGAATGAATTTTGACGAAACTTGACAGGAAGCAAGTGCTAATGGTTCTTTACCAATTTGTAGTTTTCAACCACATTGGCCCAGGGGTGGATCCAGGGTGGGGCAGAATAGGTCCAAAAGGTATCCCTCTTTCAAAATCTTCTTCTCCAAAACCGCTACATGAATTGAAAAACGGATTGTTTCTGAGTGATCTACGTTTATGTATGATTCAATTTTGTATTTTTTGTAGAAATCAGATTAAATTTTGATGCATTATTTAGGTCTTTTCAGACTTTGTCATTTTCATTCATTTTACATGATTTCCTCAATTATATATTGTAATTAGGTGAAGAGAATTTTTGTGCAAGAATTTTGCCAAAATTTAATTTCTAGAAATTTTTATGAATTTCATGAAACAGCAATATTTATGTTTCTTGGCCAGATCAGCCTACATATACATGTACATATTCTTCTTGGTCTTCTTTCCACATTTGTAGATGGTTCTCAGGTGAGCGATTGAGGCCCTCTTGGACCTCTTGTTATATCTAGTGGCTCAGCATTTATAAAGTTTAACGTTCTCATCATGATATAAATTGTTTTTCTGGCTTCAGAGAAGGATTCATTTTCTACTTGTTTACAAAACATGAACTCACTTACTAAGTCAGATTATCTAATTATTTCACCTGTGAACTAGACTAATACATCATCTAAGCTTGAGAGCATAATTTCAATGTAATTATTTGTTAAAAAGAAGGTAAATAAAAATAACATTTTATCTTTTTGTTCATTGATAGCTGTGGCAAAGTCGTTAGAGAATTGTGCTTTGAACAATGAAGTCTCCATTCTGTTCAGAGAAGGTTCCAGCAGGGACTGGAATCTGTAGTAAGCTGATTTTCGTGAGAAATTTGCTAGTTTATTTCCTGAAGGCTGGCGGTCTCTTCCCAGGTACATTATAACCAGGTTCTCCCCTCCAGTAAAGACTGGCTGCCACCATATAACTGAAGGCTGGTGGTCTCTTCCCAGGTACATTGTAACCAGGTTCTCCCCTCCAGTAAAGACTGGCTGCCACCATATAACTGAAGGCTGGTGGTCTCTTCCCAGGTACATTGTAACCGGGTTCTCCCCTCCAGTAAAGACTGCCACCATATAACTGAAGGCTGGCGGTCTCTTCCCAGGTACATTGTAACCGGGTTCTCCCCTCCAGTAAAGACTGCCACCATATAACTGAAGGGTTGGTCTCTTCCCAGTACATTGTAAGGGTTCTCCCCTCCAGTAAATAACCATATAACTGAAGGCTGGTGGTCTCTTCCCCAGGTACATTGTAACCGGGTTCTCCCCTCCAGTAAAGACTGCCACCATATAACTGAAGGCTGGTGGTCTCTTCCCAGGTACATTGTAACCGGGTTCTCCCCTCCAGTAAAGACTGCCACCATATAACTGAAGGCTGGTGGTCTCTTCCCAGGTACATTGTAACCAGGTTCTCCCCTCCAGTAAAGACTGCCACCATATAACTGAAGGCTGGTGGTCTCTTCCCAGGTACATTGTAACCAGGTTCTCCCCTCCAGTAAAGACTAGCTGCCACCATATAACTGAAGGCTGGTGGTCTCTTCCCAGGTACATTGTAACCAGGTTCTCCCCTCCAGTAAAGACTAGCTGCCACCATATAACTGAAGGCTGGTGGTCTCTTCCCAGGTACATTGTAACCGGGTTCTCCCCTCCAGTAAAGACTAGCTGCCACCATATAACTGAAGGCTGGTGGTCTCTTCCCAGGTACATTGTAACCAGGTTCTCCCCTCCAGTAAAGACTAGCTGCCACCATATAACTGAAGGCTGGCGGTCTCTTCCCAGGTGCTTTGAACATTGAAGTCTCCATTCTGTTCAGAGAAGGTTCCAGTAGGGACTGGAATCTGTAGTAAGCTGATTTTCGTGAGAAATTTGCTAGTTTATTTCCTGAAGGCTGGCGGTCTCTTCCCAGGTACATTATAACCGGGTTCTCCCCTCCAGTAAAGACTGGCTGCCACCATATAACTGAAGGCTGGTGGTCTCTTCCCAGGTACATTATAACCGGGTTCTCCCCTCCAGTAAAGAGTGCCACCATATAACTGAAGGCTGGTGGGGTCTTCCCAGGTACATTGTAACCGGGTTCTCCCCTCCAGTAAAGACTGCCACCATATAACTGAAGGCTGGCGGTCTCTTCCCAGGTACATTATAACCGGGTTCTCCCCTCCAGTAAAGAGTGCCACCATATAACTGAAGGCTGGTGGGGTCTTCCTGGGAACATTGTAACCGGGTTCTCCCCGCCAGTAAAACGTGTCCGCCACCATATAACTGAAGGCTGGTGGTCTCTCTCCCAGGTACATTGTGACCGGGTTCTCCCCTCCAGTAAAGACTGCCACCACTGAAGGCTGGCGGTCTCTTCCCTGTACATTATAACCGGGTTCTCCCTCCAGTAAAGACTGCCACCATATAACTGAAGGCTGGCGGGGTCTTCCCAGGTCTACATTGTAACCGGGTTCTCCCCTCCAGTAGAGACTGTTCCATATAACTGAAGGCTGGCGGTCTCTTCCCAGGTACATTATAACCGGGTTCTCCCCTCCAGTAATTTGCCACCATATAACTGAAGGCTGGTGGGGTCTTCCCAGGTACATTGTAACCGGGTTCTCCCCTCCAGTAAAGAGTGGCTGCCACCATATAACTGAAGGCTGGGTGGTCTCTTCCCAGGTACATTGTAACCGGGTTCTCCCCTCCAGTAAAGACTGTCACCATATAACTGAAGGCTGGCGGTCTCTTCCCAGGTACATTATAACCGGGTTCTCCCCTCCAGTAAAGACTGCCACCATATAACTGAAGGCTGGTGGGGTCTTCCCAGGTACATTGTAACCGGGTTCTCCCCTCCAGGCTGCCACATATAACTGAAGGCTGGTGGTCTCTTCCCAGGTACATTGTGACCGGGTTCTCCCCTCCAGTAAAGAGTGGCTGCCACCATATAACTGAAGGCTGGTGGTCTCTTCCCAGGTACATTATAACCGGGTTCTCCCCTCCAGTAAAGAGACTGGCTGCCACCATATAACTGAAGGCTGGCGGTCTCTTCCCAGGTACATTATAAACCGGGTTCTCCCCTCCAGTAAAGAGTGCCACCATATACTGAAGGCTGGTGGGGTCTTCCCAGGTACATTGTAACCGGGTTCTCCCTCCAGTAAAGAGTGGCTGCCACCATATAACTGAAGGCTGGTGGTCTCTTCCCAGGTACATTGTGCGGGTTCTCCCCTCCAGTAAAGACTGCCACCCAAGGCTGGCGGTCTCTTCCCAGGTACATTATAACCGGGTTCTCCCCTCCAGTAAAGACTGCCACCATATAACTGAAGGCTGGTGGGGTCTTCCCAGGTACATTGTAACCGGGTTCTCCCCTCCAGTAAAGAGTGGCTGCCACCATATAACTGAAGGCTGGTGGTCTCTTCCCAGGTACATTGTGACCGGGTTCTCCCCTCCAGTAAAGAGTGGCTGCCACCATATAACTGAAGGCTTGTGGTCTCTTCCCAGGTACATTGTGACCGGGTTCTTCCCCTCCAGTAAAGAGTGCCACCATTATAACTGAAGGGGTCTCTTCCCAGGTCCAGTAACCGGGTGGCTCCCCACCAGTAAAGACTGCCACCATATAACTGAAGGCTGGCGGTCTCTTCCCAGGTACATTATAACCGGGTTCTCCCCTCCAGTAAAGAGTGCCACCATATAACTGAAGGCTGGTGGGGTCTTCCCAGGTACATTGTAACCGGGTTCTCCCCTCCAGTAAAGACTGCCACCAGGCTGGCGGTCTCTTCCCAGGTACATTATTAACCGGGTTCTCCCCTCCAGTAAAGACTGCCACCATATAACTGAAGGCTGGTGGGGTCTTCCCAGGTACATTGTAACCGGGTTCTCCCCTCCAGTAAAGAGTGGCTGCCACCATATAACTGAAGGCTGGTGGTCTCTTCCCAGGTACATTGTGACTGGGTTCTCCCCTCCAGTAAAGAGTGGCTGCCACCATATAACTGAAGGCTGGTGGTCTCTTCCCAGGTACATTATAACCGGGTTCTCCCCTCCAGTAAAGACTGGCTGCCACCATATAACTGAAGGCTGGCGGTCTCTTCCCAGGTACATTATAACCGGGTTCTCCCCTCCAGTAAAGAGTGCCACCATATAACTGAAGGCTGGTGGGGTCTTCCCAGGTACATTGTAACCGGGTTCTCCCCTCCAGTAAAGAGTGGCTGCCACCATATAACTGAAGGCTGGTGGTCTCTTCCCAGGTACATTGTGACCGGGTTCTCCCCTCCAGTAAAGACTGCCACCATATAACTGAAGGCTGGCGGTCTCTTCCCAGGTACATTATAACCGGGTTCTCCCCTCCAGTAAAGACTGCCACCATATAACTGAAGGCTGGTGGGGTCTTCCCAGGTACATTGTAACCGGGTTCTCCCCTCCAGTAAAGAGAGTGGCTGCCACCATATAACTGAAGGCTGGTGGTCTCTTCCCAGGTACATTGTGACCGGGTTCTCCCCTCCAGTAAAGAGTGGCTGCCACCATATAACTGAAGGCTGGTGGTCTCTTCCCAGGTACATTGTGACCGGGTTCTCCCCTCCAGTAAAGAGTGGCTGCCACCATATAACTGAAGGCTGGTGGTCTCTTCCCAGGTACATTGTAACCGGGTTCTCCCCTCCAGTAAAGACTGCCACCATATAACTGAAGGCTGGCGGTCTCTTCCCAGGTACATTGTAACTCGTAAGGACTGGCTGCCACCATATAACTGAAGGCTGGTGGTCTCTTCCCAGGTAGAGAAAATTGTAGTGTGGCATTTAAAACACCTTTCAAAAATTCAAAAGAAAAACTTGAGTGATATATAAAGAAAGTGTGAACATTTGTAATTGACAAACTTATGGGATGAAAGTCAGTGTAGAGTGAAGTATTTTCTTCTTTTTTCACTTTATCACTACAACTTTTTAAATTTGATATAATTTTAAAGCAATATATACAATGAATAGACCTTAAGCATTTTTCTTGTAGATAAAACAGATTGGGTATAAAATCAAATATAAAGGCTTTGTCTCAAAGTTTAATATTGAATTGAAATGTTTCATTGTCCTGGAGATGAATATAAATAGGGCTTAAAACACACCCTTTTAGCAGCACATTGAAGCATCTTGGGAATAAAGAAACTGTTTGACATAATTTGCCAAAACTCTCAAAATTATTAGAAGTAATACGATCTTGTTCTGAGTATACTCTACCAGGGGTAGAGCCTAACATTTTTTATCCAGGGGCCACCTGGGCCACTACGATTCAAAATCTGCCAGCCCAGCTCAAATTTTTGGTACCACTTGGGTCACTATGATTCAAAATCTACTAGCCCAGCTCAAATTTTAGGTGCCACCTGGGTCACTATGATTCAAAATCTACTAGCCCAGCTCAAATTTTAGGGGCCATCTGGGTCACTATGATTCAAAATCTGCCAGCCCAGCTCAAATTTCAGGGGCCACTATGATTCACTACTAACCCAGCTCAAACGTCAGGGACCAAGATTTTTTTTTAATTTAAGAGAGTTTCAGAGCTCTGTTTAGAAAATCATCTACAAATAATGCTGAAATGTGTGATGATACCAGTGTGTATATCAGTATAAAATACAGAGTATCAAATATACGGAAGTACACATAGGTGTCATTAAACCTTTCAGCAACTTGTGCCTACCACCTGGGTGAGTATCAAAGGAAAGGAGGTGGATAACTCTCGCGGTGTTAATATTCGCTATATTTTCGGTGTTAACAAATCTATGGATTTAAGAAACAGTGAATGAATTTTAATAAAACATACATATAAACATGGTTTTCCTGTATTTATTATTTCTGTGTCTATGATGCAAGAAATTTTTTCAGGATGCAAAACATGGATATTAGTGAGTTCCTAAGGATGCACAAAACTCAGTATTTTTTTTTTCAACCTGAGACTGAAAATGTGTGCCTCATTTTTTTATGTATATTAGCTCACTTGGGGCCCGTTTTACGAAAGGTCATAAGTCCTAAATCCTATGTCTTAGTCTTAATTGTCATGGGAATGACCAATCAGCAATGCATTGCCATGGTAGTCAGGACAAATAGTTAGGATTTAGGGCTTACGACCTTTCATAAGACGAGCTATTACTATAGCCAAAGGTCCAACGTCTGTCATTGTTCGTCGTCTGTTGACTTTTGCATTTAAACATCTTCTCAAGAACCAGTGGGCCAATTTTAACCAAACTTGGCATATACATGTAGCATCCCCATGTGAAGATGCATAAAGTTTGCTAATGAAAAAGAGATAGGATCAATAGGGGCCATAAATGGGGCTTAAAAGGACCAAAACTTGTTACTTTTTAAAGAATCTTCTTCTCATGAACCAGTGATCAGATGTATTTCAAATTTTGTATGCATGATTGCTAAGTCAATATCTACAAAGTTTGTGTTTAGGTAAAGTTTTCAACATTTTTGACTACTTCTCCAGAACCATTGGACCAATTTGACAGGATGTATAACCATGTAAAGCCGCATAAAGTTTGCATATAAAAAGGGGCTAGGACCAAACATGGCTGCCATGGCTAAATATAAATCGAATGAGTCAGCATATATTTTTGATTTAATACATGTATCTCCAAAATTATTGAAGCTAGAGGAAAAACGGTTACCTTAAAATGAGCGACAAAAATCTGCAAATATCTCAATTTGATGGAAATTGTTGAGTTGACCCTTATGTAAGTTATTTACCCTTTTTGTGAATTTTTTTCATGTTGTTGGATGTTCTTTTGACATTATCTTGAAAAGTATAATAGGTAGAGTAAAAGTGAAAAAATAAAAAATGTCCAGCATGCAAAGTTTTACTAAAAAGTCAATGGACCAAAATTATCAGGTTGCACCTTATGGGAGTTTTTGCCCTTTTAAGTGGATTTTTCATGTTTTTGGATGTTTTTTGACATTATCTTGAAAAGTATAATAGATAAAGATAAAGTGAAAGAAGCACAAATGTTCAGCATGCAAAGATCTACAAAAACTCATGAATGCCGAAATTTTCAGGTCAACTCTTATGGGAGGTATATCCCCTTTAAGTTGATTTTTCATGTTTTGACAGTTTTGTCCTATTGTCTTGAAAAGTGTAATAGACAGAGAGAAAGAGAAAGAAGCAAAAATGTTAAGTATGCAAAGATCTACTAAAAAGTAACAGGAATTAAATTGTCAGGTTAACCCTTGTGAGGGTGATCCCTGGAAAGTTAGTTCCCTTTTTAAATGGATGTCACATGTTCTACTGTTGTTGCAAATTATCTTGAAAGATCTAAAAATATCGACAAGGTAAATCTACCCTTATTCAAATCAATTCTCCGTTTCAATGAATTTTTCAAGCTTTTGGTTGCTTTTTAGTATATTGTCAGTAAAATACATTTCACTCAGGTGATTATTAAGGCCCCCAACGAGTCTACTGTTTTTCATGTTTATGAGCCATTTTATGTTTTACACATTTTTTATGTTTTCTGTAATGTTGACCAATTTTGCCAGGTGAGCGACTTAAGGCCCCTTGGGCCTCTTGTCTTCAATTTCATTGACTTGGGGACTCACAAATTTAATGAAGGACTCAGGAATTTGTTCTTGTGGGTCCCTGGGACTCAATTTAATAACATCCTAGGGAAAAACTCTGTATAAAGGACCTAATGTTAGTGCAATTTATTACTAGTCTGTGAATTTAAAAAAAATGTGAATGTTTCAGAAGAGAGAAAAAAAAATTGAAAATTACAATATGTGGAATTAAACCCATGTACAGTATGTGTTATGTCTTGGGAAAATCTAGTTTCAGGGATTTCTGTTGTTGAAAGTGCCATTTTTGACATTTTTATCACATGTTTTTGTTTATTCCATATGCCAACAAAATGAGATGGCAACTAATCAGATTCCATTTATAATAATTGGTGTTTATATTTTATTTCAATGGTTTAACCCATTTATCCCTAAAGACACATTTGGACTTGTTTATGTTTATTGATTTACAGAAGAGTCCATTATTTTACAGGGGTTGATGAGTTTATATTAAACCTTCCAATCAATTCTGAAAATGAGGTCTTGTGTAGGACTATTCTACTGGGCAGCAGACTGTTTCTTGATTGATAAGGGAAGTCATAATTTTGGTTTCATTTATAGACTGGTTGATGCCGCAATATCTTTGGTAGGCCTGTGGTGCCATGAAAAGGGATATCAGTCGATGTTATTCAATTTAATTGTGTTAATTTTAGTCTCTTCCTATGTTCTACAGTATCCAAGTATTTACATTTTATTCGATAGGAGAGTTATAGCGCCACCTAGTAGCAGTTCTATTTTTAGAACCTGTGGATGTGAGCCAGTGTTAATAGCCACCTGTAAAAATTATCGTGATGTTCTCATTTTTGTCAAATATCTAATTTTACATAAATTTCCTCCATTTCAAATAAATTTCCTTTAATATTCCCATTTTGCATTATCTTTCCACACAATCTTCAACTAAAGTGCCTTCAATGACTTTTCAACTGCAACTAATGATAATGATCAAATGAAATCCTATGGTGTTCATAAATAAAATGAAAGAGATGTACATTAACTGTATCATAGTAAGGACTAACATCCCATCAATGTTGGTTTTGTTCAATGACATTGTGATCCCTCAATATTGAAAAAAACTAATGAACATTTTATATTCAAATTGCCATGTAAGAAGGTAAGTAGGGAAAATTAAGTAATTACTTTATTCAGGCAAGTTTCTGCTTTAATCTGTTGGAGGAAAAACGTTAAGTTCTGCGGTACCATAAAACCATGCTAATTTACATGTACGTTTATAGATGATGTGCAAAGTTGTCATATTATCATATAGTAACAACATCTAGCAATCTACGAAGATAGTCAGTACCTAAACTAAGTAGAATTGTGTCTTAGCTTTTAGGTATTTTTCCCAATTAAATATTTTATGCCATTCTTTAGTTTGCTAATAACATTTTTACTTCAAATTCACATTTTATGTGGACATTTCGTTGTTTTACCACAAGTTACTAAATGTTTTAGACCAGTCTGTTATCCTCTGTGGAGGTTAAAGGGTTAACATGCTAGTCTCACCTTTAACTTATGTCATCACGCACTGGTTGTGTTATGAGTATATTCTATTCACTGTTTTTGTTTGTGATTACCTGTCGGTTGACATAACATGTTGTCTCTTGTAGTCATGTGACACTTATTATGCATCAGTAAAATGCACCATTTTGAGGATGAATAGTTGGTGGTACTCTGATTGTTACTGGTTATTTAAAGATATTGTTATGTCTATTTTGTGACTTGGAGGTCACTTTGAGGCTTGTACATGAAGACACTATATATGAAGTTCTTAAGTAATACTGAAATTACATGGCCATTGCAATTAAAGAGAGTTATTAAAGATTTTGGTGTAGCTCTTCATTACTTAGGAGACCTGTGTTGACTGCATGTATTGTCTGATTTATATATATATATATGTATATATGTAACTTGGCCAGGTGGGGTAGTTAACATTTTTATTAGCATAGGGACAATTCTACTTACTTATCAGTTCTGGCCAAATTCAGAAGAATTGCATTTTATTGCCTGCTGGAGACCCTATGTATGGTGACATGCACAAAACCTGCATATCAATGTCTGCCACTGATTCTCCAGTACAAAAGGTCATTTATGAATGTTAAATCCCTTCATTTTATCACGTGATTAAGTGATCAAACAGGCTCATGTAAACACTTCAGTACATGTAGGTAATTTATGTTGGATAATCATTGTCTCCAAGCCCAGATATAAGGCAATTAAATTTATGTATGTCCTGTGTTTGGTATAGATTTTGGCCTAACTTCTCTTGTATCTGACAATCTGAAGGACATCATTACACACAGAAATTTGGTACTGCTTGTAAAATCGTAGATTTGTTATAAGATAGCAAGAATTAATATTATCAACATGTGGGTCTGGTAAAAGGCCCCATTCCTAATTCAAAATCTACTATATTCAGGCCACAAATAACCCCCAAAATTGTCGTAACCCATTTACAGGTTGCGCTAAAAGGAATGATCGTAACCTGCAGGTTATGATAGCAATAATTAAGACTTAAAAATGAAATACATTACGAAGGAAAGGGAGGTTACGTGATCTGTATTTGTGTCAACCTCCACGTAACCAGAACGGTCGCTTTTTTGTGGTGTGTATATTTTCTCCAACTGTGAACAAAAATTTCCCAATTAAATGTATGTTCACCATGTCATTCACATTCAGAGAATTAAGTACATGTACAGTGCTGCAGATAACTTTCTTAGCACTTGGGTATAATACCCATCATTTCCAAATCCAGTGGGTATTTTTACCCACAAAATTTCTGTCAAGTGGGTATTTTCCAATTCTGTTGCCATATTACAATTGCCATTGATTTTACTATAAAGGTTTGGTTGCTAAATTACCATTAATTAATCTGTATTTAACTGTCTGTACAATGTAAGTCCACAATTTAAACATCTTGGTTTGTGTCAGCTTAACTGCATTATCACTACAGAGCTTTAACACACATTAACACACACCAAGATCCATTCAGAACAATACTTATCTCTCAGCAGGTTTCAGATCCGATGTGTTTATAATTTTACACCATTTGCATTGGGCATCTTAGGCATGGATTTTAATTTGTTTGCAGTATCCGTAAATACACAGCTTATCTGGAGCACTGCATGTTTGAACATGTACATGTATGTAAAGTGCACTTCAAAGTCTTCAGATGAAAACCATGTTGTCAGTTAAATAAGAGAAGCTAAATCAATCACAATTTATGTGTCTGTATTTTTATGAGTTAAATGACCAGTTCCTTTTTTCCCCACTTGGCCCATTGGGACAAAAATTCCCAATAGATAGGGTACAGGACCCTGACCCAAAAGGGTCTATTAACCCCTGGATAGATATTGTTATTAAAGCTTGAGGTCAAATATTATACAACTTGCTTATATACAAACAATAGAGGATTTATTTCTCCGAGACTCAAGTTCATATCAGTACATGAAAGCATGTCCTGTGAATTCATGAAAACAAATATTTTATTTCTTTAACTACAAGAAATATTATATAGAGACAACAAAAGATGGATATTTTCCCTGTAAATGATCCCAAACTTTTACATTTCTGCCTCTTACCATTCGATATAGTCACGACTTCCTGTCCCCAAGTTGATGACAAGGAAGTAACAAAGATCAATTTAAGGATTCCCAGGAAAAACAGATTCATTTTTGTCATTCTATATATAATACATGTACAAATACACTTCCCGTGCCAAGATCTATAGTTAATTTGTGTAGGTAATTGTCCATACCCAATCATGCATTATGAAGTGTTAATTATGATTCATCAGTGTAACTTGTGTACTGACAGCAAACATATTACATTTGTCACCATGACAACATGTAGACCTGACTCAAGTTGACATTCTGGTATTTAAAACATGTAGATCTTTATGGATCGGGTTTGTTCCTTGTATATCGGTACATGGAATAGCATGTGTTTGTGTTGGTGTGTTTCTGTGTGTGTTTTGAGTGTGTGTGTTTGTGTTGCATTAGGACTGGACTTATTAAGCTTGTTGTCCATTTCAGCACTCTGCAATGCCACCAAATCACTCGCAATTGCAACCATTTTTTTTTTATCCTCATTCAGTTTCCACATTGCGACCAGTCTTTTCCCTCGAGCTGGAAATCAAAAGTTTGTCCGTTTTCACTGTGAAATTACATCATAGAAATCATGGTCTTTTATGCGCTTTACAACAACCAATTTGGTTATTCAGTTTCGATAAACTAGAGCATCTAACTCACGTGGATTACTGTATAATATCATGTTGTATGCTCTCATGTTTTCGACTTGAAATTTTCCTAACAGCACACGATGACATTTTCTTTTCTCAGTCGATTTCAACAGAAGCATCATAAGACACTACTAAATTTAAACGATCTTGGTTAAAGGAATACTGGAACCGAGTTATGGCTAGTGTTCGACTAGGCCGAACTTTCTGCCCCAATTTTGATTTTAATTTAAGCGATTTTAAGTGGTAAAATCAGGGCAGAAAGTTCGGCCTAGTGTTCGACATATCCAACTGACATTGATATCAGTAAACCAACATGGCCTATGTCACAAGATCGACAAAAACGTCTCACATCTGCTTGAATTCCTGGCCAGAAGAACTCAGATAATACCTTTTTCAATGTACGTTCAGTACCCAAGTGACCCGACAAAAGTGAATCATGTGCTAATTGCATCACTTTTACTCTGTATCGCTTCGGTACAACTAACTGCTTGAATTCTCTACCCTGATCAACTTTATCAGACTGAAACCTTCTATAAATCAAACCCTTGTTACAGTAAAAGCTTGCTTTACCTTCAGTAATTGTTGAACTGTTCAACAATGACCTGATCTTAGAGAGTGTTTCATCATCATCTTGTGCTTGTTTCAACTCCTGTGGACTAACATCAGTACCTATAACATTTCTCACTTTAAGTGGAACACATTTCTTACTTTCCGTACGTACTTGAGATCGTGTTTGTACAGGTTGTATCTGTGGTAATGTCCAATTGGAGTCGGGATCGTATGGCTGTCTGGCATTCTCAATATTGCCTATTATAATATCATATAATGGGTTAACCAAACACCATGCCTCAACCTTGCCTGTAAAGAAGGGAGTATCAATATTCACTAAAGCCATCGGTGTATTGACTGTAGAACCATTGGCTGAGATACATACTTGAGTTTTACCTGTAAACTGATGATCTGAGACTAATTCTTTTTTTATCACAACACCATTACACCCAGTGTCTCTTAAAACCATGACTTCTCTATCACCTATCAGACCTTTAGCCGTAGGCATTGCCACACTAGAGCACCGAACCTTTGTGTTACAAGACGTACTCATCAATTTATGTGTACTACTCACACTGTATGTAGGAGTATTAGTATGTAACGAACAAGCACCACACGCACCATATTCTACTTCATTGCTACTTTGACCTGAACTCACTACTGCTGTTGTGGTAGGTCTTGACCTGTTTGGCCTACACTCAGATGCGATATGACCTAACTTGTCACATTTGTAACATCGTTTGTCTCCCCTACCATGACTTACCACTTCTGAAGTTTTACTTTTATTAGGCTGACTATGTAAGCTTGACGGTGTTTCAACACTCTTACCTTTGTCATGAAACCCTGATACCTTTTTGCTGTTTGTCATCAGTGATACAGCACTGACAAGACGCGCTTCACGATACTGATCAGCCAATGCGGACATATTTGCCATGGAATCTGGTATACGTTCCTTTAAAAACAAAAGCAGATCTCTATTGCAAACAGACATAAATTGATCCCTGATCACAATGTCATACAACCCGTCAAAAGTATGTGGTATTTTAGCCATTTCAAGCCATCTGTCTAAATAACTACCCATTCTAACAGAAAATTGTTGAAATGTTTCACCATTTTCAGGACGACAATCACGGAATTTTTTCCTAAAACCATCTTCAGTTAACTCAAATCGTTTCAAAAGAGCGGATTTTAGAGCGTCGTAATCTAATGCTTTATCTGCCGGTAATAATGCATAGACACTCAGAGCACGACCTTTTAACAAGGCACTGAGATTTGTTGCCCATGTTTGTTTTTCCCAACTCAAATTGCTTTTGCATACCGCTCAAAGCGACGTAAATATGAATCAATATCGTCTTTAGATTCTTCGTAAGGGGGAATTTTCGGGACTTTAGCATTTGTAGGTGAAATAACCACTTTACCTTTGATATCTGCCTCCATTTTTGCAATGGTCATTTGATGTGCATACTCCAACTCTTTGATACGCAAATTAAAATCGCTCTCCCTCTTGGTGATTTCAGTTTTTTCCTCTAATTTTTGTTTCTCTATTTGCAACTTAACGAGTTCTAATTGGTACTCATGTTCTTCTTGTTCCTTCTTCCTTTGTTCTACTCTTTCATCTCTTTGTATCGTTTGCTGTGTTTTAATGAAATCATGTAAAGCCTCATCTTCTAGTCCTAGACTCTTGCCATGTTCTGTTAACTCCTTCAATGACTCCATTGTAAACAATAAAACTAAACCAAAAGCAATGACAAAACACCTGAACCAACACAACGAACCACTATGAATACAATAAATATGTTTAGATTTACTGACAATACATGTATAACAATGAAAAGTTTAGTATCTCACCAACACAAGCAATGGGGTTTTCAGCTTCATCTTAAAACATACCATCTAACTGGAACTACAAAATAGAAAATTGAAAAAATATCAAAATACAACTCTGTTTCATACAATATATGATATTCAGATATGTACAAAATATTGATTTTTACATTCAAACTCCGACAGAACAAATCCCACTTCTGACACCATTTTTGTCACACATGACCGAGTCATGTTCTGTCTAATAGACAATATGAATATATAAAAGTAAACATTAATGTGTTGTACAACATTTTAATAAACAGCTATAAATGTCATTATGTGCACATAAGTCTTTCATATTTGTCCACTGAAACACTTTACTGGAAATGGGAACAAAAGATAAACTTCTCTTGACCAGTCCGTTTGGTATTGCCATACTACTACCCACTTTGGCATTGTAATTGAAAACCTTTAATCAAAGAAAAGAAAATATAATAACTACATTTACATTTATAGAAAATGACTAGTCTTACAAACGGGAATGCATAACAAATTACATTATTAACTGACACCGTAAAGAATATTACTATTCAGCATAAATGCCATAACTCCGTGCACTGCGCACAATATACCACACAAGTATACTAATTACTTTCCTCCGTGCGACATTGATAATATAAACACAAGTAACGTTACAATATCACACCATGTTATTTAAATATTACTAAAATGAATTATAATAAATAAACAACCACCGTAACATTACAATGTACAAATGTAATACAGATGTAAGTTACTAATAATATAAATGATAACTCCGTAATATTCAGTTACATATTGCTCCGTGTATTACACAACACTACAGTTAACGTATATTTATAACACAATACCCGTTTATAAAATACAGTCAAACGTAAACGTAATTCATTTAAATTCAAGTTTGATAATATGCAGATATTCTAAAGAAATTATAAGCGATAGGAACTATCTGATAATATTCACTGAATACAAATACTAAAAACTAATACAATGTATAAAAAATTCTACTTACCCCATGACTGTGAAAGCGATACCAAACAGAAAATCGTGCAACGTGTATTGTCTAAGGAATAGTGAGCAGACACAGCCCAAAACCAGCTTTATATAGACAGGATAAAAATAAACTCAACTACTTTGGCGATACCAAATTAACCTATGAAATTACACTGACCATAGTGGGGCTACCACTGGGATATCTACCCGAGAGGTTCACCACAGGAAATCAAATGCATATAAACAAAACCATGTAAAACACTAATTGTACATATTTTAAAATACTAAATCAGATTGTGACAGCCTCATGGCCAATTAAATATATCTTGGGTGCAACAACTGGCAAGAAACGTCCAATAGCGCAAGAGAAAAGAAGAAGAAATATAAAATTAATAGAATTTAAGCCAGAATGGTTAAACGACCATAAATGGCTCAAACATGACGACGAAAAGGGCATGACTTGTGAAATCTACATTTCATCTTCATCGAAACACAGGTGAACCAGTACTTTTCATTCAGGTTCCAAAAATTATGGATTGTCAGCCATTATAGACCATGAGAAATCCCCTTGCCATGTGTGTTCTGTTGAAATTATACAGTCTAGAGAGGCTGCATCAGCTCGAAAAAGTATTGCCCACCAGACAGTGATTGCGATAAACGAGTCCATCAGAAAATCGTTAGAGTATAAGGTCCGTAATGTACATGCCCTAATCAAAAGCAATAGGCCTATTTCAAAAATTGTTTGGCTGAACAAATTGGGTGAATTTGAATAAATTAAAAGGAAATTACAATATTCATGTTCATTATAATTGATGTTGTTGCTTCTTCATTCTGCCGGTACAAATATGAATGTTTAAATTAGTTGGATTACTGAAAAAAATTGTCGGACCAGTAAAAATTTGTTCGGATCGGTTGATTCTGTTTAGTTACTGGTCAGAATGACCGGTTGGTTTGAAAAACTTTCAACATCTCTGGGATTCTGTTGTGGCTGTTTTATCGTGGGGCAACACAATAAAATGGCCGCAACAGAATCCCCAAAGGGATTTACCACAGTCGGAACTAGAAATTTTATCTGTAAATTCAAATTGAGAGTCAAACACCCGATTGTTGGACAAACACCTACAAATTAAAGAACTTTATAGGTGTTTGTCTGACGATCAGGTCACAGGTGTTTGACTCTAGATTTTAACTTACAGACAAAATTTACAATTCTTGTGGGCAGACTCTGTTTTGTAAAGTCTGTCGAAAAGAAACCGGTGTTAAAAATTAAAAAAAAAAGTTTAAGGTTGCCTCATTATTAGAGCAACAAATATGAAAAATATAGGCATATAAACACTGCTGGATTAAGAAAAAATGCTCAAAAAGGTCAACATGCAGTTAATAACTTTGTTTTAAATGGATTGAAACAATAAAATGTTATATCAACTTAAAAAATTAATATTTTATTTCATTTCTGTATTTTCATCCAGTGGATTTTTTAAAGAAAACACACACACACACACACACCCACACACACATATATATATATAATGGCGAGTAAAAGTTCCTGGCTGGCTAGTAAAATTTCTGGCTCACTGGCCAAATGAACAGTGAATAATTTTAGTGTTGTAGAGCTCTGCATTTGTTACGAATTTGAGGCAGGATGCACATGTACAGTACTACACTCATCACCCCTTGAAAAACAATGGACTCTTCTATAAATCAATGACTAAGACTAGTCCAAATTTGTTTGTAACACATACATGTATGACACTTTCAGCCTAAAGTTTCTTTTTAAGCTCACCTGAGCCTAACATAGACTTGTATGACTCTTTTAGCCTAAAGTTTCTTTTTAAGCTCACCTGAGCCTAATCCAAACTGGTATGGCACTTTCAGGCTAGAGTTTCTTTTTAAGCTCACCTGAGCCTTATACAAACTGGCATGACACTTTTAGCCTAAAGTTTCTTTTTAACTCACCTGAGCCAAATCCAAACTGGTATGACACTTTCAGCCTAAAGTTTCTTTTTAAACTCACCTGAGCTTAATCCAAACTGGTATGACACTTTCAGCCTAGAGTTTCTTTTTAGCTACCTGAGCCTAACCCAGACTTTTACAACACTTTTAGTTTTAGTCTAGAGTTTCTTTTTAAGCTCACCTGAGCCTAACACAGACTGGTGCGGCACTTTCAGCCTATAGTTTCTTTTTAAGCTCACCTTAGCATGACCCAGCACAGCCTAGTTTCTGTTTTTAATACTGGGTAATGACAATCAGAAAGGATATTTTTGCAGTAACTACAAAATTATGAACTTTTTCAAGTTATGACTTTTTGGAAATGAATTATTTCTAATGTTTGAACGAATAATATCAATTGACAAGAAATGCCGAACTATCAGGTTAAAGGGTACAATGTCTGATATTGTTTTATTGTATTGCACATCTTTCAAAATTTCTGATTTAAAAAAAATCTTCACCTCCCCTTTGAGGTTCATTTAAGGTATATATACATGTATACTGTGGGTAGGAAAACCATAGTAATCTACATGATGGCATATATTTTCATATTATTTCTGTTTACAATGGTTATTTTTGTCTGTGAGCTTTCTCTGAACTCATTCACCCGTAAAGACACATTTGACCTGGTCTAAGTCATTGATTTATAGATATGACAAAAGAGTCCATTGCTTTTCAGGGTTAATGAGTTAGGGTATATATGTCAGTTTGCTATTTCTAAGTTAAGGATAACACTACTGAGATACTTAGAACGCTTTTAAATTGACTGCTGAGTCAGGTGTAGGAGGGAAATAATTGTGTCTAATACCACTGTCTTGATAGTTAAAGATGACACATCCTCTATTGTGTAGGATATATAGATAAAAAGTGTTATTATACTGATTTGATTAGTTCTAGAAGTTTAGTGTTGAAAGGGTTAATTGCACAAAATTGAATTGCACAAAATTTGAAATATCGTATTCGACCCATTAAGTGTCCATCTCCCTATAAGCGCCCCTTCCCCCTTTTTACATACCATCGAGAATCTTTTCTAGTTGGTTGATGTGGAGCTGAAAAACCATAAGTAACAGTTTATCTCTAGAGAATTATGTTGAGAAGTGTCCTCAGTAATAACTACAACAAATTTACCTCTGTGCCTTATAAAAATTAACCATTTTAAAGTCACATTCCAGAGACGTTATTGTAATTTTCTGGACATATTGTTATTTTTTATATTTTCATTAGAAAACGACTCCTAAGCAACAAAAATGAAAACGATTTCAAAAATTTTGATGTATTAATGGAGTTATTTGGGGGGATTCTGTAGGAGTTCTTAAATTTACCCTGGTGTATGAGCGATATAAAGTGTGTGTTTGAATAACCTCTAGAGTACTATTCCAGCACAGTCTCAGCAATGTTGCAATCGATTGTACCAGGGCAGGAAGTAGTTATTTCAAAGATGTCGATAAAATTTAAATAATTCACATAAGTTTATGGTTAAATTGCTTGCCCAGGACAGTGTTCCAGAGCATTTGACTTGTGTTCCTGTGTCAGAGTTGTCCTGGACAGTGAAACGAACCTGCTCAGTAGAGCGTCATCACTTGACCAGCAATGCCTTACCAATTATAAATGGATCAATGTGTTCGGTGTTTCCCACGATTTATTAACTAATTAGTTGAAATAGGATTTTAAAAATACGACGAAAGTTCATGCGAATACGCATTAAGAGAGGACAGAAAAGTTTATTTATGGACATTACTCCCCTGAATGTGACTTTAAGTCAATTTGACTATAAATTGGTGCCATTAAATGCCCACACCCTTTTTTCCTAATTTTTGTATGCGCATACAAAAATCAGGAAAAGGTACATTTTCTATTAAATTTATCAATTAAATAAAAGCTTTATTTTTCACTGTTATTTTCATCAATTGTACTGTATTTTGATTGGCTTAATGAAAAATATCAATATTTTTCATTAAGCCAATCAAAATACAGTGCCAGGCCACTAACGAAAATCCGATTAATTAATCCCATCTATAATGTAATGATAATTGTCAATTCATTGTTTGATTATAAACTGATCACATTTGCTAACAAATGCCAATAAATGGTGATGCAGTGGTAAAAACTTTTGAACCCGAACTGTAGATATGACGTATCAATGAGGGATTTTTATGAGCTATCTATAATGCCATATCAAAGCTTAACAAAATGTCTCCGCACAGACTTGTTCTGTCTCAACTAAAAAGCAGACGATATTATGTTTAGATGGAGTGTGTTTAAGTGGTCAAAAGGCAGTGGAAATGATTAATGTATCCAATATCTACGTCAACAGTTTGAAATTTTTTGAAAAAAATCAGTGACACTGGATATACAGTACAGAAAATGAACATTTGAACTTCAAAGCGAGTTTGCTGTCCATGTCTAACTTTGTGGCATGTCGACTTACCCCATACTACCCCATACTACCACATACTATCCTATACTACCACATACTACCCCATACTACCACATACTACCCCATACTATCATATACTACCCCATACTACCACATACTACCCCATACTACGACATACTACCCCATATTACCACATACTACCACATACTACCCCATACTACCACATACTACCCCATACTATCCTATACTACCACATACTACCCCATACTACCACATACTACCCCATACTACCACATACTACCCCATACTACCACATACTACCCCATACGACTCTAATACGTATACGTATCTAATATTACCGCATATTACTACTTACTAAGTAATTTTGATACAAAATATCAAATTAGTCACGATAAAAAGATATATATTTTTGCCAATAAATCCGAGTCAGATAGCTAAAAATCAATTTTTACTCCTAAATAATTTGTTAATTTGTGTCAGAATAACTTAGTTATTAATAGTACCTAATATTACCGGGTAACTTTGTATCTGGTATTATGGGTTGTATGCAGTAGTATGGGGAAACGTGGTAGGCTATGTGTGTGTTATATAAAAAAACGAACAATTCTAGGATGGTGTAAAACGGGTGTGCTGAAACGAACCTAACCTACTGAACCAAAAATTTATTGGAGCTCATATCTCTGCTACTTTAGCACAGATTGTGCTGAAACTTTCAGCATAAACACAGATCAGTAGTTGTTATATTCTCACCACAAATTGTTGATATTCTTTCAGTATTTGAATAAATATAACGTACTTCTCGTTTCAAATGGTTTAAAAAAGGGTACGCCAATCACCGAACCAACAGAAGCCATAGTTTTGTGCAGTTAATACGTTTAAGCTAAGACTCATTCTGATAAACCATAATGATTATAATTACATTAAATTAGAGTTTAAATAATATAATTTTATACTTAGTGTATTAAAGATAATAATATTGAATGAACCAAAACTAGTCTACAAAATATTTTTTATAAACTTTTAACAGAGACATACATAAAAACTTTTACGATCCCTCCATTGATCTCATCAGGCAGTGACAGCATAGACATACTAAAATATAGACATAGGCTGTAGAGTTCCCTGCGATAGTTTTTTTTTTTTTTTATCCTAGCACATCTTTTTTGTGGTAACCTTACATCTTTTATGGTGCCGTTTAACGCTTCGTTTCGTTTATATGTACGTTAATCTTTTTCCTTCTTTTTGTTTTAAAAATATGATATTTTACAGTGCATTAACAAAGGTGAAGAAAAGCAAAATCAAGCAAAAATAACAAGAAATAAAAGCAAAAGACAAAATAAAAAAAAAACAAAAAAGAAAACAAATAAACAGATATAATTACATTTAAAGGGGCATTAACTGTGTTTAATTTTTCGTACTTTTTACCACTTGTACTTTAACAAATAAGATAAAACTTCTTATATTCCTATATATTTTGTGAAAACAAGGTTAAGTTTAGTGTGGTTTGTATACATAAATTGGACCGGTAAATAAAACATTCCCAAACCTGGGTTTCTCAAGCAATTTTCACAAAACTGTATATAGGGATTTAAGAATTGAAGGTATCCATCACAGGACCAGTCCTGTAACTTTCATAAGTCACCTTAGTGACAGTACACATAGACTTCTCCTCCTTCTGGGCGCATTTGGGGGGATTGTTGTTTCTTTCAAAAGATGAGTGTGGCATTGATCGGAAACAATAACACGATCTGCGGGTATTTCTTCATTTGAAGCGAATTCACCTGAACTTCCCCAACCACATTGGTTTTTGTTGAAAGTTAAGGAGTTCTGTGATTGGGTCTCCATGGAAACACTGGAAATGAGAAATCATTTCATCTATATCTATCTTCATTCAAGGCATTTTATCAATCTTTCTTACTATTTATATTAATATCCAAACATTTATCTGTATATTTGTCTGTCTGTCTCTCCGTCCATATATATATATATCTATCTATCTATCCATCCATCCATCAATCCGTCTGTCTATCTATCTATCTATCCATCCATTCACGATCTGTCTCTATATATCTATCTATCTATCTATCTCTATCTATCTATCTAAATGTGCCATTTTTCTTCAATTTTGAGGACAAAATGAACAAAAGCACAATTACTAAGGTTACTTTTTTTAATCACTTACGGCCAGGTACTGTCTATCCTTTGAGAATGCAGAAATATTAACTTACTTGTAACCCCTTTTTCTTAGCTCCCTCTTCATCCATCTAAAGGTGCTATCGTCCCTGTTTCCATCACTAAATAAGACAATGGAGTCAAAAAATGGCACAATGTCTTCTAGTAAAGAAATCATTTCATAGTGATTCCGACTGGTAAATTGAACCACACAAGAATCCTAACTAACCAAATGCAATGCATCAAAACTTTTAAAATGTCCAACACATAAAGTAGATGTCGTTAACATGTAGTACACAGTATTCCAGATTAACACAATATTATTCTGAGACAATTTTGGTAGTTTCATGATAGAACAAAATTTCTTATACATTTTCCTAGCTTGTACTCATAATTACGAAAAAAAGATTAAAGATGAAAGGTCTTTCATGACTGATATGATCAAAGCAACTCTTTTTAATAAGATTATCATTATATAAACATTTTTATTTTCTTAATTTTACTCTCAAAGAAACCGACCTTTGATGATAATTGTTTATAATTTTTCATTTTTATTTGCTTAGCCACTGTCAAAGTTAGTGCGACTAAATATTAATTGATTTTATCTCTGTTTTAATTCTACCCTTTCAAAATTTAATAGTAGTTTTTATTTTTTTATACGGGTAAAAAAGAAACAAAAATTTTAAAAAGTTAAAAATAATAACCATAAACTATTCAATCTTCTCTGTTGGTTAGGTTCGGTGTACCCTTTTTACACCATTTGAAACGAGCAAAACATCATATTTATTTAAATACTAAAAAGATGACAATGATTTGTGGTGAGAATATAGCAACTAATAATCTACATTTATGTTGAAAGTTACAGCACAGACTGTACTGAAGCAGCAGAGATATGATCTCGAATAAATTTTTGGTTTGGTTTGGTTTGGGGTTTGGCGTACCCGTTTTACACCATCCCACAATTCCGGATTACAGTTTCACTAGTATCTAACTCGCATTTATTGCTAAAAATAAACATTTTTTCATAAATAATTTGGTAATTTGTGTCAAAATAACTTTTTTAGTAGTAATATGGGGTAGTATGTGGTATTCTAGGGTAGTGTGTGATAGTATGGGGTAATATGGGGTAATTTGACAGGCCCCTATCTTTGGCATGATCTTTGAGGCATATTTCTCATAAAGGGACCAGTATAACTGTGCATGTTGAAGGTAATATTAATTAAAGGAATTATATTTAGGATCTTGATGATTTTTATGGCCAGTTCAGGGTTTTCCCTGGGATTTTCAAATGAGGAGTCCATGGACTCCCACAACTACAAAATTAGGAGTCCATTTTGGTAATTTAGGAGTCCATTTAGAGTCCACTTCAATTCGACCAGAATTAAACTGAATGTCAAACGGCACTTTTGTTGATAATTACAGACATCCCATTAGGGAAAATATCAAGAGTACATGTGGAGCATTTATTTTTCTGATCATAACTTAATCATGTCGGGAGAGTGAGTAGTTTTTCCGGCACTCATATGTGAAACAAAACATTAGTGCCATTTTTATACATTACTGTAATACCATCGTAATTTCCTGGTTTGTTCTTGAACCCTCAGAGTTCCCTTAATTCAATATATAATTATTGTATACATACATGTACTATATATTAAAGGTTTATAAGAAATTAAATAAAATATAGTTGTTTTAACTACATTTGAAATCATATGGAAAATTTATATTAAAAATCTATAAATTGAAATACAATTACATGTTTTTAGAAATATAGATGCAAAAACTGAAAAGTTACCAAATACATGTAGCTTACTAATTGATGCCCCAAATTTATTTATATGAAAATTATATCTATTTTATCCATTTCAAGTATTAAAGTACTTTATCATATGTATGATTTACATAAACATTTGAGTAAATAAATCATTTTATATAACTATCATTAGTACTGTCATTATTATTTTTTAATTTCCTTAATTCAAATGAAAGTCGGGTTTGGTATCCCATCTTTAATTTATACTTCCGGAAGTACCCATTAAGTGATGAACGATGTTGTTTTGTTGATTCTAGATCTATATTAGAGGTAAAGATTTTCCTGTTTTATTATTAATAAAATGATGAATTCAGTTTCTTGGTTTTCTTGTGGAATTGCACTAGAACATAAGAAATGGACATAAAAAAGATGCAAACTGGTAGAAATAGGTCGCATGCTTGGTTTATTTACCCAAACGATCTCGAAAGACATCAAGTATTTAACGCGTCCACTAGGACGCAGTAGATCTTATTTTAGGCGTCATTTAGGATTTTTACGCGTAAATACGCAGAATTTTTGCGTCAGGGAAAACCCTGCCAGTTATGGCGAAGGATTTCACATATTGCCCCTAGATCTTAATAGCGGATCAGGATCTGCCCCATTTATTATGTTGCTCAAAGTGTGAGCTCTCAATGGAAAAAGGAAACACTTCACAAATTTACTGTTTCCTCGTCTTTACAAAGGATGCCGATCAAAAAAAGGGTGACACCAGTTAGGAAAATTTTTATTTCAAATGACATAACTTAAATTTGTGCACACGACGCTTCATGCCAAAATCGAACCAAAAATTGTAGAAAATTTGAGTTGAAAACTTGTGTTTATCTCATCCCCGTTTTAACTATGTTAATGTGCCTGAAATAAATATTACTGCATCTTAAAACAGGAAGAAGTTTTAATTTTACGTATCAACTAAAATACAACAAAAAAATGACATCTATAATTGATTTTTTGTGGCCTCTAATCGACTAATGATATACATGATCTATATTACTGCCATCTCAGAGACATGTATCATTGTATGCCACTAAGGATATATATGGCATATACTGCCATCTCAGAGACATGTATCATTGTAGGCCTCCTCTAATGATATACATCTTTAGGGAAGATGATTTTCAATGTATGTCTCTAATGATATACATGTTCTATATTACTGTCATATCAGAGACATGTATCATTGTATGCCACTAAGGATATACATGACATATACTGCCATCTCAGAGACATGTATCATTGTATGCCACTAAGGATATACATGACATACTGCCATCTCAGTGACATGTATCATTGTATGCCACTAAGGATATACATGACATAAACTGCCATCTCAGAGACATGTATCATTGTATGCCTCTAAGGATATACATGACATATACTGTTATATTAGAGACATGTATCATTATATGCCACTAAGGATATACATGACATATACTGCCATCTCAGAGACATGTATCATTGTTTGCCACTAAGGATATACATGACATATACTGCCATCTCAGTGACATGTATCATTGTATGCCACTAAGGATATACATGACATATACTGACATCTCAGAGACATGTATCATTGTATGCCTCTAAGGATATACATGACATATACTGTTATATCAGAGACATGTATCATTGTATGCCACTAAGGATATACATGACATATACTGCCATCTCAGAGACATGTATCATTGTTTGCCACTAAGGATATACATGACATATACTGTCATATCAGAGACATGTATCATTGTATGCCACTAAGGATATACATGACATATACTTCCATCTCAGTGACATGTATCATTGTATGCCACTAAGGATATACATGACATATACTGCCATCTCAGTGACATGTATCATTGTATGCCTCTAAGGATATACATGACATATACTGCCATCTCAGTGACATGTATCATTGTATGCCTCTAAGGACATACATGACATATACTGTCATATCAGAGACATGTATCATTGTAGGCCTCTAATGATATACATGACATATACTGTTATATCAGAGACATGTATCATTATATGCCACTAAAGATATACATGGCATATACTGTCATATCAGAGACATGTATCATTGTATGCCACTAAGGATATACATGACATATACTGTCATCTCAGTGACATGTTTCATTGTATGCCACTAAGGATATACATGACATATACTGACATCTCAGAGACATGTATCATTGTATGCCTGTAAGGATATACATGACATAAACTGTTATATCAGAGACATGTATCATTGTATGCCACTAAGGATATACATGACATATACTGCCATCTCAGTGACATGTATCATTGTATGCCACTTAGGATATACATGACATATACTGCCATCTCAGTGACATGTATCATTGTATGCCTCTAAGGATATACATGACATATACTGCCATCTCAATGACATGTATCATTGTAGGCATCTAAGGATATACATGGCATATACTGTCATATCAGAGACATGTATCATTGTAGGCCTCTAATGATATACATGACATATACTGCCATCTCAGTGACATGTATCATACATGACATATACTGCCATCTCAGTGACATGTATCATTGTATGCCTCTAAGGATATACATGACATATACTGTCATATCAGAGACATGTATCATTGTAGGCATCTAATGATATACATGTTCTATATTACTGTCATATCAGAGACATGTATCATTGTAGGCCTCTAATGATATACATGACATATACTGCCATCTCAGTGACATGTATCATTGTATGCCTCTAATGATATACATGACATATACTGCCATCTCAGAGACATGTATCATTGTATGCCACTAAGGATATACATGACATATACTGTCATCTCAGAGACATGTATCATTGTAGGCCTCTAATGATATACATGTTTAGGGAAGATGATTTTCAATGTATGCCTCTAATGATATACATGTTCTTTATTATTGTCATCTGTATGCCTCTAATGTTATTAGCCCACCATCAATAGATGGACAATTCTTGTACCTCTAGTTCTCAGAAAGGACTGAAGTGATCTCTTTGAAATTTGACATGAAGGTTCCCCTTGAGCTCTAGTTGTGCATATTACATTTTCATAGATCAGAATCTAACATGCCTCATGGGCTGCCATCTTGGATTTTTACCAAATGAAGTTTGTTACCCCTACTTCTCAGAAAGGACTGAAGGAATCTTCTTGAAATTTGACATGAAAGTTCCTCTTGAGGATTAGTTGTGCATATTACATTTTTAAAGAGATCAGAATACAAAATGGCCGACAGGCGATCATCTTGGATTTTGACCAAACAAAGTTTGTTACCGCAACTTCTCAGAAAGGACTGAAGGAATCTCCTTGAAATTTGACATGAAGGTTCCTTTTGAGGTGTAGTTGTGCACATTACATTTTCAGAGAGATCAGAATTCAATATGGCCCACAGGTGGCAATCTTGGATTTTGACCAAAGGAAGTTTGTTACTGCCACTTCTCAGAAAGGACAGAAGGGATCTCCTTGAAATTTGACATAAAGGTTCCACTTGAAGTCAACTTGAAGTTGTGCATATAATATTTTCAGAGAGATTGGAATCCAATATGGCCGACAGGTGGCCATCTTGGGTTTTGACCATGGGAAGTTTGTTATTGATATTTCTCAGAAAGGACTGAAGGGATTTCCTTGAAATTTGACATGAATGTTCCCCATGAGGTCTAGTTGTGCATATGACATTTTCAGATAGATTGAATTCCGACATGGCTGACAGGTGGCCATCTTGGATTTTGACAATGGAAGTTTGTATTTTGCAGAATTTACCAAAGGAATCTTTTCGAAATTCATTCTGGAGGTTCCCCCTGAGGTCTAGTTGTGCATATTATATTTTCAGAGAGATCAAAACCCAAGACGGACACTTTTCGGGCATGTTGAATTCATCTCAGAGGCCTTTATCATTGTATGCCTCTAATTATATACACATTCTGTATTACTGTCATCTCGGTGACATGTATCAATATATTCCTCTAATGATATACATGTTCTATATTACTGTCATCTCAGAGACATGTATCAATATATTCCTCTAATGATATACATGTTCTATATTACTGTCATCTCGGAGACATGTATCATTGTATGCCTCTAATGATATACATGTTTAGGGAAGATGATTTTCCATTTCTTTTTCAACTGAATTCCGTTTTTTCCATGATTTGTGTGTATTATGCATTGTTTAAGTAAGAAATCATTAATAACCATCAGGGACAGCAAAAACATTCAATGAAAAACAATAATTCTATAATCAAACTGATAATTTGTCATGAATACTTCAACAGAGTCAGCATTCCAGGTGCACAAGCTGCTAAACATTACCGTCTTCATAAAAATCCTCACTATTTAAAATAATATTGTCCATTTCTGGCGGAAACATTTGTATTTACTTCAGTTACTTTCTTTTTCACTTAGCTAACTTCACATTAGCCATTCTGTATTGTTATAGTTTTGTATTTTCATTATTCATTTATAAGCTATTATTACTGTGTTTTTCATTTGTTTCTAATTCTATTATTGACTATTTAAGCATTTGATAGTCAATTTGACTATATTGAATGAAATCACCCAAAGTGAAAGGATTAATTTTTTTTTACACAACTCCAGGTGGCAGGTTTAGCTCACAACACAAATACAAGGTCAAGCTAATTTACTCAAAATCATCATAACGATTCAGATACATGTACGTTCACCTTCTATGATAACTACATTTATGAAAAAGAAATACGGATACTTCAATTTTTGTTGAAATTACCATGTATTTTATAATAGCAAATTGATACATATACTCATGATATATATATATATATATATAGTATTTTGCCTTTTAGGAAAAATTGTATAGTTTTCACATATGAAAAATGTAAATCTTGCTTGATTCAGTCACTTTCCATTTTTTAGTGTAATTTCATTTTTTGAAGCCTGATTCTGTGATTTTTTCTGCGATTCCATGAAAATGGAAAACCATTTCTCTACATGTTCTATATTACTGTCATCTCGAAGACATGTATGACTCTGTTTCAGTGTTGGTAAAATTTGTTTTCTATTTTATGGGATATTTGGTCTTGTAATCTTGTAAAATTAACAGACTGAATAAAATTTCATGTTCTGTATTACTGTCTAATGTAGTTGCTTGAAGCTTTAGAATTGTGAATTTTATAAGTATGTCAGCAAAGAAAGGTGGGTACATGTCAGCAAAGAAAGGTGGGCACATGAAAGCAAAGAAAGGTGGGTACATGAAATAGATGTGATATATACAGTTGGTTACCAGCAAACAGTAAAACCTCTATAATGTCCCTCATTACAGTAAAACCTCTATAATGTCCCTCATTACAGTAAAACCTCTTCATAATGTCCCTCATTACAGTAAAACCTCTTTATAATGTCTCTCATTACAATAAAACCTCTTTATAATGTCCCTCATTACAGTAAAACCTCTTTATAATGTCCCTCATTACAGTTAAACCTCTTTATAATGTCCCTCATTACAGTAAAACCTCTTTATAATGTTCCTCATTACAGTAAAACCTCTTTATAATGTCCCTCATTACAGTTAAACCTCTTTATAATGTCCCTCATTACAGTAAAACCTCTATAATGTCCCTCATTACAGTTAAACCTCCTTTATAATGTCCCTCATTACAATAAAACCTCTTTATAATGTCCCTCGTTTCATTTGCCACCTCGTTTAACTCCACAATTTTTTAACGTTCACTTTTCTAATGCTCCCTATTATTTCATTTAAGGTTTTCCTCAACCTAATGCCAAACCCCTTTAGAATGCCAAATTTGGGCTGAACAAATGGTGGCATTATAACAAGGTTTTACTGAACACTAAATGACTTATTGTTAATCAATTGCTTTGCTTCATTACAAACTGATTTGTGACTTTGATTTAACTTGTTCATCCCTATAAAGACACATTTGGACTGTTCTAACACCTTTATTTATAGAAGAGTCTATATTGTTTATCAGGGGTTGATGGCTTAAACTGACTTTTCATCATTAGTTAAGTCTTGTTTGTATATCATTCTGATCTCAAGCTAAAGTAAAAATGACAATTTATCTTATCTCCCTAATCCATACAACATCTCTGTCTTACTACATCAGTTAATTATTAGTTCTAAGGATGTGATCAATTTCCTACTAAAGAAGAAGGAAATATTTACTTATATATACTTACTAAGCTTTGACCACTTGTAAAACTAGTGTCTGGAGTCAATGGCAATATCAAACATTATGTAATTTTGTCTCTGAAGTACTGCATAAATATTTGTATGCTAGGATGTCCATCTTACCATACATTGATTTTTGCAAATGCTTCAATTAAGTGACTCAATGCAACTGATTTTGTAACTAAATTGAAGTTCTGTCTATGGTCAAGTACTGTTATACAGGTTCTACGAGTTTTAATTTTTTTTCTCTTTCCTGAAACAATCATGATTTTTCAGGGTGAAAAAAATGTACCCGTACTCGTTCACTCATCCTGGACAAGTGACAATGGCTTTGGGACGAGTAGTTAGGATTGGGTACTCGTCCCCAGTGACGAGTAGTTAGGATTGGGTACTCGTCCCCAGTGACAAGTAGTTAGGATTGGGTACTCGTCCCCAGTGACGAGTAGTTAGGATTGGGTACTTGTCCCCAGTGACGAGTAGTTAGGATTGGGTACTCGTCCCCAGTGACAAGTAGTTAGGATTGGGTACTCGTCTCCAGTGACGAGTAGTTAGGATTGGGTACTTGTCTCCAGTGACAAGTAGTTAGGATTGGGTACTCGTCCCCAGTGACGAGTAGTTAGGATTGGGTACTCGTCTCCAGTGACGAGTAGTTAGGATAGGGTACTCGTCTCCAGTGACAAGTAGTTAGGATAGTAGTTAGGATTGGGTACTTGTCTCCAGTGACGAGTAGTTAGCATTGGGTACTCGTCTCCAGTGACGAGTAGTTAGGATTGGGTACTCGTCTCCAGTGACGAGTAGTTAGGATTGGGTACTCGTCTCCAGTGACGAGTAGTTAGGATTGGGTACTCGTCCCCAGTGACGAGTAGTTAGGATTGGGTACTCGTCTCCAGTGACGAGTAGTTAGGATTGGGTACTTGTCTCCAGTGACGAGTAGTAAGGATTGGGTACTCGTCCCCAGTGACAAGTAGTTAGGATTGGGTACTCGTCCCCAGTGATGAGTAGTTAGGATTGGGTACTCGTCCCCAGTGACGAGTAGTTAGGATTGGGTACTCGTCTCCAGTGATGAGTAGTTAGGATTGGATACTCGTCTCCAGTGATGAGTAGTTAGGATTGGGTACTCGTCTCCAGTGACAAGTAGTTAGGATTGGGTACTCGTCTCCAGTGACAAGTAGTTAGGATTGGGTACTTGTCTCCAGTGACGAGTAGTTAGGATTGGGTACTTGTCTCCAGTGACGAGTAGTTAGCATTGGGTACTCGTCCCCAGTGACAAGTAGTTAGGATTGGGTACTCGTCCCCAGTGACGAGTAGTTAGGATTGGGTACTTGTCTCCAGTGACGAGTAGTTAGCATTGGGTACTCGTCTCCAGTGACGAGTAATTTTTCTTCTAGATCTATGACATCTTACAAAATCATCCTATAAAGCTTTCCCTGAACATGTCACTTTTAAAATCCTTTACTGCCATTTTAATTAATTATAAGTTCCATATCAGAGAAATAGTGAGTCTCAATGGTTCCATAAAAGATTATAAAAATTGGGACAAGCTAACAAGTGTCTAGGGACGAGTGGTTTTCAAAATTACTTGTCCCATAGGATGAATGATTTTTCAATTTTTTTTTCTCACCCTGATAATTATTATTTGGCTCCTGCAACGACAGATATGTACATATAATGCTTTCTATATACATGTATGTATAGTAACAATATTTCCAGCAGTTTCAGATCTATACAATAAATACAAGTCATGATCAAAATTCTGTACAACAATAAGATGAGTATTTTGATATTTTTTCCGTATTGTTGGTCATTTTTGTGATTATACATATGTATGATGAAGCCATAAAATATTTGTTCATTGTTACTTGTATTCATGGATTTATTTAACTATGAGTGTAGCAAATATTTCCTTATACATGTGCTTGTATAAAAAAATTATGAATATTATTACTACTTGGTCATGATTTTTGTTGATATGGCAAAAACCCAGGTGATGGATAAGGCAATTTTGTCCTTTTTGGCTTTTTGTTTTCTTTTGGCCATATATGGGCATTTTTCATATTGATACATTTAGACAAAATACTTTATATAAATAAGTACTATATACATGAATCATCCATCTAGTCATTCAGGTGAGGTGGTCAAATTTGTTATATCCTGAATACAGATCCATGCTTTGGAACACATATGTAGTTGTCACTTGCTATTTGTAAAATATTTTGATAAATGCTGGTTTGTGATACGTTGACCACATCATGGCACATGTTTTGCAATCTGACATTGCACAAAACTTGATGAAACTTAACATAAAGTTCCAATGTATTGGTATGTGTACGATGACTGTGCTGTGTGAACAAATACACATAACCATGTAATATGATGGCTTGTACACAGGCATGTTATAGTGTATCTTGACTGTGCTATGTGTACAAAGACACAATACCATGTACTTTGACTGTGCTGTGTGTACAAAGACACATAACCATGTACTATGACTGTGCTGTGTGAACAAATACACTTAACCATGTAATATGATGGCTTGTACACAGGCATGTTATAGTGTATCTTGACTGTGCTATGTGTACAAAGACACAATACCATGTACTTTGACTGTGCTGTGTGTACAAAGACACATAACCATGTACTATGACTGTGCTGTGTGAACAAATACACATAACCATGTAATATGATGGCTTGTACACAGGCATGTTATAGTGTATCTTGACTGTGCTATGTGTACAAAGACACAATACCATGTACTTTGACTGTGTGCTGTGTGTACAAAGACACATAACAATGTACTATGACTGTGCTGTGTGAACAAATACACATAACCATGTAATATGATGGCTTGTACACAGGCATGTTATAGTGTATCTTGACTGTGCTATGTGTACAAAGACACAATACCATGTACTTTGACTGTGCTGTGTGTACAAAGACACATAACCATGTACTATGACTGTGCTGTGTGTACAAAGACACATAACCATTTACTATGACTGTGCTGTATCTACAAAATAGATATAACCATGTACTTTGACTGTGCTGTGTGAACAAATACACAAAATCACGTACTATGACTGTGCTGTGTGTACAAAGACATGTTATCATGTATTATGACTGTGCTGTGTGCACAAAGACATGTTATCATATACTATGACTGTGCTGTGTGTACAAAGACATGTTATCATGTATTATGACTGTGCTGTGTGCACAAAGACATGTTATAATGTACTATTACCATGCTGTGTGTACAAAGACACAATACCATGTACTATGACTGTGCTGTGTATACAAAGACATTTAATCATGTGCCATTACTGTGCTGTGTGTACAAAGACATGTAATCATGTACTATGGCTGTGCCTGTGTACATGTATGTATGTCCACCTAGGTAAATTGGCTAATGTTTACATGTACATAACAAATCCCAATTAAATCATATCAGGTGTGACAGACTACTTGTCAACACAAAATATCACAACTTCAGTAATACAAGGAATCCATGGAAGGCACTGTGTTTTTATCTATTTATCCTATGTTTGGAAAATAAACTCTGTCTTTTTGTTTTGATTTTTCACTGAACCTGGACGTGCTACTTTACCTTGCAGTTTTTGGTAGATTTATAATATCATGTGTATGACAGATTTTAGCATGTACACATGCATTTGTATGTATGTGTGTGCACATAAATTTGTTTGTGGGTGCATGTATCTGTGTGCACATAAATTTGTGTGAAGGTGTATGTGTATGTGTGTGCACATAAATTTGTGTGTGTGTGTGCACTTGTGTGCATACATCCCTGCTGTGTAATAATTGTGTACATATAACATAATTACAACCCTCTATCTAGTATGACTACAGTTTATCTATAGATAAAATATAAATAACATGTACCATGTATGTTGTATAGAAATATAAATGCTGTGTACAAATATGACCATGTTATGTGACTTGACTGTTTGGTTAAGTTGCCCATAACCAGTGTTTATGACTTTGTTGTCACTTCTATGTAATAATTGCGACATTTTTACAAGTATATAATACAAGCATCTGGTTATGACTGCATACTTCACACATACATACAGACCTAAGATATCAGTAATACTGTACTACCTTGTAATGTAATATATAGATTTACATCACCATGTGTTATACAAAAAGCACAGCCACAATTAAATACATGTATGTACAATGTATATTGAACAGGAAGAAAGTTCCCTTGTATATGATAGAGGGATGTATTTCTCCAAGTTATTTTTTAATATTCTGAGATTATATCAGTATTTTACTGTTTGTTGTTTACTTGTATATACATTGTATAGATATTTATTGCAAATTGTTGATACATTTAATTTCAATCAGTTTCAATACGCACTCCTAGTTTATATCATTTCAGTTACAGATTTGGGGGATCAAGGAGGTTGTCACTTTTTGAACATTTTGGAAGGGATCTTCGTACATCCATGATTTTCTGCTGTACATCATCTGAAATATCAAAAAGTGTCTATATGTATCTTACATATAAAAAAAGAAAATATTCCTGTGTTGAATTTTAGTTCAGCTCGAAAGTCACTCCCCATTGATGGCCTCTGCGTGTTCATTTCAATTTTATGTATCAATGACATTTATGAAATCAAGATTTGTGTAATAGAAGTAAACAGTTTGGATCCCCTATTGATAGCCTCTCTTGTTCATATGTCACTTGACTCATCTACCTTGTAAAATTCATGTGTGACCCATTTCCTGTTTGTGAGAGTCATTTGTGCCCACAGCTTGTAAACAATCGCAGAATCCTCTTTTGTGGGCTTTAAGTATAGATACTCACTTCTAAATAAGGTTAGTCTCGTTGATCGGCTTCGTTATAATCCACTGGGAGTTTTACTGACGCATACATTGATAACATTTCTCACCTGTACTCTGTTGCATTACTCTATACAGATATTGGATCACTGGTGGACATATTTTTTACTTCCTTAACAAGAAAAGTTTTCAGTGAGTATAGAAAATATTTAAACAGACAAATTGAATAGAGTTAACGTAATTTTTTTATTCACAAAGAAAATCTAAATTTGGATCTTGATATGTCAGCATGTTTACAAAGTGCACTTGTTTAAATTTCTTGATGTGATGTCTAAGCTAATCTTACAATTTTCAAACTCTAAACTGCTTCAACTTCTTGATCATAGAATTAGATTTACTTGATCTTCACCAAGTATTCGGTTTTAATTCAAGCACCTGTAAGTTTGACTTGATACATTTAGTTTGTGTATTTTGTATAACATATCTTACATACCACATGCAATTATCTATATTTTTAACATACCACTGTGGTCTGATCAAATTGGATACATCATTAATTTCACTTCTACCATTTTTTGCCTTTATCATTAAGCCACATACTATCTTATATTAAAATAATGTTTTTTGATATTTCTCTTGATGCTGATAATTACCATTGTTATAACTGACAGGTATTAATTTAGATCACATTTTAAATCAAGGTTACAATAACACATCTGTATAACTACATTTAGACATATTAAGTAAATAATAGTTTAGGTATTACATGGATGCTTGCATCTTGGCACCCAGCCAACAAATAACTGACCTGATACCAAGAATGTTAACAATTTCATGATTTGTTGTAAATTTTAACTGTGTAATTGTGTCTGTACAGTTCTAAAGTATATGGACAATAAATCACAGAGATATGTAATGTATTATTGATGGAATAGATCATAGGAAAGGCTGAACAAAATGATGCTAATTAAAAGTAGCCAGTATGCTGTGTTTTATCCCATTCTTTTACTTAGATTGATGTACAATGAAAAAAAAAGATAAACACAGGCACAAAATTCTTAAATTACTTATACAGTGAAACCTGTCTTCAAAGACCACTCCCATGAAAGAGCACCTGTCTTAAAAAACCACTCTTGGAAGAACCACCTCTCTTTTGAGACCTCATTATAAAATCCATTTGGTTAAAGGATCCTTTAAATAACCACTTTTGAAAGAGCACCTGTCTTGAGAGACCACATTTAAGTGGCAGACGGGGCGGTCTCTCAAGACAGGTACTGCTTTATATTTTTTGAAAATTACTTGAGAAACCCAGTTTGGCAATTATTTGTTAGTAAATAATTAATTTGATCTCAGTATTTGCATATGCATGTGACACTGGACCTTACTTTTTTTTCACAAAATATATATCGGTATATAGGATTATAAGAATTTTTATGCCTGTATATATATATATTGTTTTGGAAAGCACAGCTAATGCCCCTGTATTCTTGTGGATCACTGAATGTTGTTTACTACATTTATATACAGGGTTTAAAAATGATCATTTTATATCAAATTGTACACTTCATCCCTAGGTATCTACCATTGATTCTACTCCTTGTCCTGTAAACTATGCCTCTGTAATATATTTATGATCTAGAAATCTTTATCAGTAGCCATATTATTATTTAATACACATATTGACACAAGTTTAAATTTAATACTAGCTTTCTGAGGAGCACTTCTTGTAAAACAAAATGTCCGCCGCTTGCCATTATAAATCCTAAGGTCCTGTTTCAGGAACATCTTAGCAGTAGGTAAGAAACTGTCATCTGTTGGTTTGATAGAGTGGTTACAGCTTTGCACTTTAAACCAGAAAATATCTCATTTCTATTCAGCGTGATTTCAAACCCCACTGGAACCTATGCTGATTTTATGAAAAAGTTTGCCAGTATACACATGGAAGACTGGTGGCCTCTCCCTAGGTCCATTATAATCTGACCCCACTTAGACTAATGCAATATAAATGTACTAGAACCATCAGTGAAAGTGTGTATCAAATGTGTACATTGTCTTATCAGATTATTTAACTTCCTTATGTTATCCAGTCTCAAGACTTTCACATTGTGCATTCAACTATTCATTAGGTATACAAGTATACATTGTATCTGTAATTTGTTTTTCTTTCGGTGATTATAAAAATCAGGATATGTACAGGGAAGATATATAAAATATGATTATATTTTGATGAACTTTCTCCGATGGTCCAACACTGTATACTGGTATATATAATAGACACATATATATATTGTATCAGCAGTAGAAACATCCAATAAGAAACACAAAGACAGGAATTAAAAGTGGTAAAGTTTGTAGACCATTCCATTCTGCTTTGACTTTTTATATAAGTATATTTCAGAATAAAGGTGCAAAGTAGAAGTGGGGATATGTAATACATAGATTTAACATCCCCTAATCTGGTCCTTTGGATGAGACAGTCAAATCCGAGGCCCCATGTCACAGTTGGTGTCGGCACATTAAAGAACCCTTACAGCTCAATGGCCAAAAGTGTTGAGCATAGGCCAAAATTTGAAGCCCTTCACTGGCATTTGGTGACATCTCCATATGAGTAAAAGATTCTTAAGTGGGATGTTATACAATAACATCCTCCAAGTATCTTTATGACATGTCTCTTCCTGTTGTATTTGGTCAGTCAGTTTTGGTCACTATAACATTTTCATTTGTATTTATTTTCAAATACCTGTGAAATATTAGTGATTGGTTTCCTAGTTTTGTTGATATTTTTTTTTCCATTCAAATTCAAGTACAAAGACATGAAATATACCTCATCATAATTAACAAGACCATTTCTGATTTTCAGCAGAACAGTTATAAATCTTTAAACTTTTTTACAATTTCAGGTAATAATTCACAATGTCAACAAAAGTAGCCCCAGAATTATTACAAGATATCACCAAGGCAGCGCCAGGTAAACTACACCATGTTGATACCACAGAAAAGAATGTACTTCCCTCTCCTGAAGGTAAGACATGTCTCTGGTCTGGATCACTGTTAGTACCTGGGAATTGAACTCAAGACATTCTGCCCTTGAGTCAAACCCTATGTCACCAAACACCACCAGTAGTTTTTGCCCAGCAATATTTATGCTGAAGTATCATGAAATCGGAGAAACAATTGTGAAAATTTGCATGAAGTATTTAGTATTTTGGTACATTAAGTTCTATGATTAGGTCTGACATGTCTTGAGGGTAGATATTCACTCAATGTTAAATGTTATTTTAACTAGTGCTAAGGACTTTATCAGTTTTTATCACATGTCTTGTTTGTATACAGTGTGTTCAATATTAAACAAATACATATATTCCATCATGTTAGATTTTAATACTAGGAAGGTGTGGAAAGAACAATTGCTCTCTCTGTAACACAATGTAGCTATTGTCAGCTGTTGTAATTCTTATGTTATATGGCGCCCTGTACAGTTAAGGATTATTATGTTATGACACACTGTACACAGAGCTATGCTGTGATATATTAATCCTAGTACAAATGGTTTTATGCATGGATTGGTAATATTTTATTAGGGAGATATTAGTACAGACGTTACCTTGACAAGAGATCAAGTATTAGGTATGATATTGGTAATTAGACATAAGTTAATTATGTACAGATGTAAAAATATTTGTTGTTGATGGTCACATGCAATCATCAGGTAACAATATATACCTCGTTCTCTCCAGATTACGTGACAAATTTGACAGGAATGAATGATGGATACAGGATCTAGACCAGATTATAAATCTGACAGTTTTTATCTATGATATAGAGGACTTGTGCCATGACTGCATAGATGTTCAAATGGTTCACCTTCCTTTATGCTATGTCACTGATATTCATTGCAATGATTTATAATGTGTCCATGGAAACTTATGACTTCATGAATGTAACCCCAAAGATTTTCTATGGTCCTGGAAATAATGATTGGTCAAGTGGTCACTATGTAAACTCTCAATGAGTTACTCTTGTCATGTGTGTAGCTAAACAATCTGAAATCAATAGGCTATCTCTCTTTGGAGACCCTTCTCAAATACTCTTATGGGTCAAATTTAGTAATCAGTTGTACATATTGGAAACAAATTTTTCTACTTAACCCCTACATGGCAAATTCACTAGTCCTAAAGCAGTGCAATGAATTACCAATTTGGCATGTATTTACTGAATCAGTACCAGAATTACTTAAGTAACCTAATTTTTTTTATATATTTACATGAGTCAAAGAGTTTGAGTTGAAAAAAATGAAGGGTGTGATTAGTTAATTCTGGTGTTGAATGAATGTACATGGATACATTATATACTTTCATGAATCTTTGCTGATGTTCATATTTTAATGTTTATACAGATTTTCTACCAGTCAATCAGACAAGCTGACACACAACCTTGAGTAGTGCACTGCAAAAGTTACTAGTCTCAGACTGGGGGACTACTGCTTATTTTGAACTCTGACCTTTCTCTGGATGCCCAGTGGCCAGAGTATTGCACTTTATATCTCAGTATCTCTTTCCTCTGGTCAGCAGTGGTTGTGGCCAAAATGGACTCTAGACCTGATTATTTGGAAATAGTTAGAATGCTTATATTTGACACATCAGTAGTTTAAGCCAGTTTATATCATAAAAGGGTTTTCTTCTCAATCCAAAATTGGTGGTCACTTTTTTATGCCCCTGGTGTGACAGGTCTGCGGAGTCCATCTAGTGTTTGGATCGTCAGTCTGTTCTCGCTTACATATAAAGTGCAATATTTCCTGAGTCTCCAATATACTCAGTGTTAATCTACATGGTGTTCATATCACTTATCAGCTATATATTGGAGTTCCTCATATGACATCACGATGTACACACCAAGCTATTTCATTTCATACTCTATACATTACTGCTATACCTTGAACTTCACTGTTACATCATAATGAGACTGATCATGTATAAGGCGGGATATTCTATTCCATTCTTTTGTTTTTTAGTTTGAAAACTACCATATGTTAATATATCGAATCCAAATTGACAGTAAATGCACTCTGACAAGCATTCATTCATTAAATATTTCAAGTTTGGATTGTGATACAGTAACCAAACTTAAACTGTAAGTTTATCTCAGGGTTGCTCACACTTCACTGACATCACATACCCCTGGGGATGGATGGGGTCAAAATGTAGGACATTGCAATATTTATTAAAGTATATCGTGATGTCATCTAATTCAGCGTCTTGTCTAATTCTGAGCTCTACTTTATGCTCAATTCACTGTGTATATGTAAAACCTAATAGTAGTGACTTTTATGTAATGAACATTACATATTTTACTCCAGTTAACCTAACATGCATTTCCTCCTTACTGTGGTGCGATTTAGATGATCACCAGTGAATATTTATAGAGAATGGAGGTGAAATAAGCCTCTGCTGCTGTGCGGGGTTTCAGATACTGCCTGAGTCGTCTGAAGGCACTAAAGTTCATTCCAAAATAGTATTTCGCATTATGACATATTAAAAAACTATTTTAGAATTAAACCAAAATTATTTTTATCGTGTTTTTCATTTTTTGTTGTTGTTATGTTAAATGAACTGAATATTTATTATTTACCATGCATGGCAAAATTCTCAGCAATCAATTTAAGACGCCATTTTGTTAATATATTTTGTCAGATTAAACAGTAACACTTTCTTGAAACTGCTTATACACTTTCCACTCGGGATCTCTGATGATGACTTACATTTACGATGTCTTCGAAGTCATGTATGCTCATGGTAACAAATATAATAATGTTTAGTAAATGAAGAGCACAGAATTAAGCAACTTTAATGAGGTTGAGGAAACATGTGGGTATCAGGGTTTAAACCATAATTTTATTGCTGATTCAGCACAAATAGTAATAAAATGTGTATCAACTGATTGCTGAAAGATGACTTCATATGTGTAAACAATAACAATTTGATTTTCAAATATCGTAATTTATTGATACAACAATTAGAGCTTTGGGGTGCAGAATTGGCTGACAGCATTGTACATATTATTTGCCATCATAGAAATTTGTTGGGACCATCGGCATTTGTGTTTCACAAAAACATCTTGTTTCATGGAAATTCATCTACCATATGATGTTTTAAAATAGTAAAGAAATTAACACTAAACTCCTTCCCTATTATTCTATACAATAATACACAAATTAACACCTTCCCTATTATTCTGTACAATAGTACACAATTTAACACTTTCCCAATTATTTTATACAATAATACACAAATTGACACTTTCCCTATTATCCTGTACAATAGTACACAGTTAACACATTCCCTATAATTCTGTAATGTAGTACACAACTTAACACTTTCCCTATTATTCTATACAGTAGTACACAAATTGACCACTTCCCTATTATTCTGTATAATAGTACACAAGTTAACACCTTCCCTATTATTCTGTACTAAAGTACACAAATTAACACCTTCCCTATAATTCCGTACAGTAGTACACAAATTGACACCTTCCCTATTATTCTGTACAATAGAACACAAGTTAGCACTTTCTCTATTATTCTATACAGTAGTACACAATTTTGTATAGTAGCTCTAATGATGTAAATACTCACCTCCTTTATCTTAATTAATTTTTAGTCTATTTTACTCTAGCTTTGGGAAGGTATATAATATACAATATAAACTTTTAAATCACATATTATTATACTCTGGGTTTGTATAGTGCCACATTATGTATCAATACAGTCACTTAATTGAGCAAATGTACATGAAATAGTCAGTAGTATATAGTGCTATGTAAAAACATCATAAGATAATCATTGAAATAAAACCCAAGTTATAGCTAATGTAAATCTTATCTCATGCTAGCAATTCAAAAGATTGGATAAAGTACTGCAGTAGTACAACATTCATTTTTATCTAAATCAGATGTCATGGCTCTCTAAGTGCTTTATATAGCCTAATATAGCAAAAAACAAAACTGTAAATCAATAACTTAGACCAGCCAAAATGTGTCTTTAGGGGTAAATGGGTTAAGGTATATCCGCATGTTTGGAAATAATATGAATACTTTTACCTGCTACATATGATGAAGTATCACATCTATCACAGTAACTTACACACAGCTTCTGTGTAGTCATAAAGACCTGACCTGATTTGGTCATAAGTAACAGGTGCTTATTCTTTTTAAAACTTAGGACCTTACATAAGATGGGCCCCTGGATTATACATGTAGTAAACAGATATGTTAACTCTGAAACATTTATATATATATATCATCCACACAGTGACATAGAAATCCACAGTATAACAGACACTAATTATGTAGTTACAACTGCCTTGATTTCTGTATGTGCTGAAATGTTTACTCTGCAGACACAACAGTTTGCTGAAACAGTGTTTGTAGAATGACCGAAAATGTACCTTTAGGTACCTTTGCATTATAAACCTTTGTTTTATAACAACCTTTGTTTTATAATGACCATCACTCTATAACGACCTTCGCTTTATAACAACCTTTGTTTTATAATGACCATCACTCTATAACGACCTTCGCTTTATAACAACCTTTGTTTTATAATAACCATCACTCTATAACGACCTTCGCTTTATAACAACCTTTGTTTTATAATAACCATCACTCTATAATGACCTTCGCTTTATAACAACCTTTGTTTTATAATGACCATCACTCTATAACGACCTTCGCTTTATAACAACCTTTGTTTTATAATGACCATAATAACGACCTTCGCAACACTTTGTTTTATAATGACCATTCGACCTTTTTATAACAACCTTTGTTTTATAATGACCATCACTCTATAACGACCTTCGCTTTATAACAACCTTTGTTTTATAATGACCATCACTCTATAACGACCTTCGCTTTATAACAACCTTTGTTTTATAATGACCATCACTCTATAACGACCTTCGCTTTATAACAACCTTTGTTTTATAATGACCATCACTCTATAACGACCTTCGCTTTATAACAACCTTCACTTTATAATGACCCTCGCTTGACAATTTCACCTATCGACAGGATTTTTCTGAGACAAAATGTGCGTGATATTATTTTGGGGTAAAAAGTTTGCAAAATAACGACAAACCTATACCATTAGCATTAAAAATATTTCCGATAGAATTCATAATTCATTAATAGACTTTATTCTGTCTATGGGCTACCAATAACAACATGTCTATTTTTAGCCACAGTTAGTTTAATGTGTCTTTTGAATAGTGTTTCTTTATAAGAGCAAATCCATGATTGCAATCACAATGTCTCCAAGGAACAAATATGGTTGGTATGAAGAGAGTTAACTGTATATAACTAGGGAGGACAGTTTGAAAGGAATTTTTCCCATCATTCTATAGACATTGTTTCAGTGACCTATGTACAGGGCATACCTGTCATCATTTATTTTGTTTGTTGTGATTGATACGTGGATAAACTGCTATCGATGGTTAGTGGTAGAGCATTTAACTCCCAAGTAGATGGTCCCAGGTTCAATCCTGTAACTGGGTTTTACCAAAGATTTATAAGAAATGGTAGTGAACATTTCTTTACCAAGTGCCCTACCTACAAAGTGAATCATGGGTCTTTTGGACAAGACTTGACATCCAGATCCTGTGTTATGGCGGGCACAGCATTTTGAAGAATCCTCACAGCATTGGTGTCAGTCCATAGTCAGGGCCAGAAAAATGTACTCACCCAATCATCCTGGATAAGTAAAAATGGCTTGGGTACTCGTCCCTAGTGATAAGTAATTTTTCTTCTAGATCTTTCAAACCTCTTCAACTTTCCCTGAACATGATGCTTTTAAAATCCCTTAATGCAATTTTAATTGATTTTTAGTCCTGTATCAGAGAAATCATTTTAATTGATTTTAAGTTCTGTATCAGAGAAATCATTTTAATTGATTTTAAGTTCTGTATCAGAGAAATCATTTTAATTGATTTTAAGTTCTGTATCAGGGAAATCATTTTAATTGATTTTAAGTTCTGTATCAAAGAAATCATTTAAATTGATTGTCCTGTATCAGAGAAATAATTAGTGTGTTAAGGTTCCTAAAAAATTGGGTCAAGCTGAAGGTGTCTAGGGACAAATGGTTTTCAAAATTGCTTGTCTCATGGGATTGCTTGTCTGATAGGACAGTTCAAAATTTGTGGTACATGTACTTCACCTGAAACTCTTCATAAACGTTAACCCAAAAGAACAGGATTTCCTGTAAAGAAGTTACGATCCCATACATCAGATACTAATAAGCCTTGCTTACATTGGCAGACCTGTTTACCATTACGAAATTTCCATAATTTTCCCGGATTTTAGTTTAAAAAATTCGAAAATATGCATTACGGATTTACCATCCCAAATTACGTTTCCCGGGTTTGGTTCATATTTTATTTTATTTTTGGACATATGAGTGTTTTATCATTGATTAACTGTAACCAAAAGCATTATAATGACACTGATGTACATGTACTATACTCACACTTTGTCTAGACTTTTCTATCAAGCGTGTTAACATGTGCTACCATTATTTCTGTTTGATGAAAATCAGCCAAAGACGAAGCAGTGGATGCTGACAAAAAGGAACATGTCTTAAAAGAGACAGAGACTTATGTATCTTAACCATTTTAATATTTAGCACAGTTAAGATCACAGCGTAGTGAATTAAGTATTCTGTTCTTTGCACCTCTTGTTCAATAGACATTGTCATTTCATATTCATGTAAATGACGGTAAAAAACATGAAGTCTGAAACTAAAAAAGGATCTCGCAAATCTATGTGTAAGTGAATTACATGACAAGTAACACTTCTATAGAAGGTTACCTATTGGGTAGCAATGCACAGGTGTGATCTTAACTTGAAGATTTTCTTAGTGCACTGTAGCACTCCTGACAAAATTGAGTTTCTAAATTTATTTTTCCTAATATAGGCCTATCTTTAATGGGATTTTTCAAATACTTCTCAAGACTTTGTTAAATGTTATATTTTCATTAAAATTTTCCCAAAGCAAATACATGTATTGACAAATTATAAACTAAAAAAAAGGTGTTAAAAATCTGCCATTGTTGTAGTGTAAATATTATAGGAAATTCAACATATAAAATCTAGGAGAAAATTTTGAAAAAAAAAATACCTTTTACATAATTATATAGGGAGAAAATATCTTTGAATCTGTGTATAATTTACAAGGAATAAAATGTGTCAATTTTTAACATGTTTTTTAAAAATTTCAGCTCCAATGGTTTTCTCCAAAATGTGAATATGGCAAACAATGTAGTGGAGGCTGGATTACGGAAAATTTCCAAAGTTACTGACAAAATCATTAGTATTACTGAAACTTTTGTTTCCAGCAAGGGGTAAATACCTCTGCATTGGTCCCAACTTCTTTATAAATTGTGATTGAAAAGATAATTTAAAAAAATACCTTTTTTATTCATTGCTCAATGATCAGCCATTTTTGAAGCTGCAGATTTGTCCTTTCTGATTATTATGCATTTGAAATTCTTCTATCTGATTATGTCAGGATTTGTACCTTGATGCTTTTACATGTATAGTGGTAACCCTTCAATTGTCATATTCCAATTCTTTCAACAGCAGTATTGAAACCTGAAATATCTGAAGTAAATAGATTACTCTGACTTTGTTACCTTTGTTAACATCATTTTATTATACAATCATGCCAAGAATTTACCACAGGTACTAGTGGACAGGACAATCTAAGGGTGCCTTGTCCATAACCGTTTGATGTTTTAGTCTAATTTATTTATTCTTTTCATCAAAATGTGGTAATTTTGGGATATACCAAGAAATATGGCCAACCAACAGACTTACAGACAAATATGGTTATACTCTATATATAACTATATATAAACAGATTACCCTCACTGAAAACATAAGTAACTTTTCACTCAAGATGGTATAGAAGACATAAATCCCTCTTTTTACATTCAAATTTAAATTGATTTCTGACATTTTGAGTAGCCACTATGGAAGGTCAACTAACATGCACAATAAGCCATATGACAGCTATACTACTGAAATTATTGTTTAGTAGAGTATCAAAATGCACGAAGGTTCCCAAATGTCAATTAAGGTAGCGTTAAGGGTAATTCATGAGGTACTCCTTCTACTTCCATAGCGGCTACTCCAAATGTCAGAGACAAATTCAAATTCGAAAAAAAAAGAGGGATTAATGTCTTTTATATTATCTCAAGTGAAAAGTTACTTATGTTTTCAGTGAGGATAATCTTTTTACAGAAGAGGGAAGGCACAGACAAGACTGCTAATTGTTTATTAATTTAAAATACAGGTGATTATATCCAGGCAGGTGTGTCACATGGTCAATGTAAACTATGAGAAGTATCTTACCTTCTCTTTTTACGAGTTGATGGAACATCAACACAGTTAGGCTCTGCTAAGTTGTTTATTGAGAACAAGTCAAAGCACATTTTGCAGTAAGGGGTTAATAACACATTATATTGATGCAAAATTACACATGTATGTGCATTTCAGCAACATAAAAAAATAAACACTCAACTTCAAGATTGAAATTTCCAAATCACACTTTTATTCGTATATTTTTGCTTTTTAAAATGACGAAAATTTAGTAACAATTCGCTGAAAAATATAGGTCTACAAGACTTGTTGAAATATATGCTATTAAAGGACAGTTTGGCATCCTTTATGTGTTTTAAGATATTATAAGTTACTTTTTAATTATTTTATACCATTATACTTTTGTGATAGAGTTGACATTAAAAGCGATAGACTGGACTGTTAACAATTCTTATGCACGATTAATATGCAAATGAGTTTTGGTCAAGTTTCCCTTACTGTGTTTTGGCAAGATTTGTCTGTGAAGTTGGACATAGAAGTTGTGTCATTCCTCATTCACATGATCTTAACTGATGGGAAACTGGCATCAGTCTTTGAAGTTGGTAAAATGTTTTACATGTACACGTATTGACCTAGAAATTTAAGACAACTGATAGGAAGTATAGCGTAAGGGTATAATACTGCCCTGTCGCATAGAAATTTAATATGGATGAAACAATGTTTATAAGCACAAGATTCTATAATCATATCACTGATCTATGCAGTTTGTTGCATAATAAATAAGCCAATACATGTAATACTCACGTTAGGCCAAATGTCTGACCCGATTTTTAGTTACTTTTTTTGTAAAATTTTATCAAATTAAAAAGTATTCAGTATACCTTATTGAAACTTACGATTGCCATCAACTCGTTTCAGTACTTTCAGTACTTTGATTTATATATATATTTATATACGGGGTGTAACTACATTTGGCTTAAGTCTGTTGGTTGGCCATTTTTGGTATATCTGAAAATTACCATGTTTTGATGAAAAGAATAAATAAAATAGACTAAAAAATCAAGTGGTTATGGACAAGGCACACCTAGATGGTCCTGTCCACATTACCTGTGGAATTTACAACATATTTTAGAATATTAAGATCTTTATGAGAGAGAAGGACAACATACTCTCCCTATTAACTTGCCAACAGTACGTGTCAGACATTATTTTATTACCTGCTTGTTTACATTATATGTAGGCTATTCTGAGTCATCACTCAATGTAAATGACCTGTCACTTGTTCGATTTGGAGATTTTATTATTTTGAGCCATCTTGTGTTTTAAATTACATTAACTGTTTACCTACATACATGTTCTGACTGTATGTGATTAATTGATCATCTCAGACACCCTAAAGACACATTTGGACTGATCTGTATCATTGATTTTCAGTAGAGTCCATTATTTTTGGGGGGTTAAAGAACTTAAACATCCTAGAGAACTTTGCATTTGAAATATCAAAATATAATAAGTTGGTTGATAAAAACAATGTCCAACAGAAGTGATTATAGCATTTGTATTTAGTAACAGTTTGGTTTACAGCTTTGTACACTTTATCATGTTTATCAGATGTTACACTTTTTCTTGGTTTTGCTTGTTTTTTTTTTATTTTGTTTTTTTTGGCCTTATACATTTTTTCTCCGTTTTGTGTTGTTTTTTTTTATCTTTCTACATAATGTCACCAAGATAAATGTTTAAAAATAGAAAATGTGAATCAGAAAAGCTTTCTGGATAATATTATACATGTATGACTTAAGCATAATATAAAATGTGGATTTTACAACAATGATGATAGACTTGTGGGAAATTGGAATAGCTGGTATATTTTGCATTGTATCAATTAGTAAGGACATATATCATTTTATAAGTAACATTGTTTGTAGTCTCTCTGACATTAACAAGCACTTGTTTAAAAATCTACAAAGCCTTTAGGACATACTTTGTCATCAAAACTGTAAAGCAATTATCTCTCATTTGTTAGAAACTAAATCCCATTTCTGTAAATTTATCAGTCTTCAGTAAATAGTGATGGAGCTGTATGTATACGTCTGATGAGTAAATAGTGATGGAACTATATATGTATGTCTGATCAGTAAATAGTGATGGAGCTATATATGTACGTCTTATGAGTAAATAGTGATGGAGCTATATATGTACGTCTTATGAGTAAATAGTGATGGAGCTATATATGTATGTCTGATGAGTAAATAGTGATGGAGCTATATATGTACGTCTGATGAGTAAATAGTGATGGAGCTGTATATGTACGTCATATGAGTAAATAGTGATGGAGTTATATATGTACGTCTGATGAGTAAATAGTGATGGAGCTATATATGTACGTCTGATGAGTAAATAGTGATGGAGCTGTATATGTATGTCTGATCAGTAAAGTGATGGAGCTATATATGTATGTCTGATCAGTAAAGTGATGGAGCTATATATGTATGTCTGATCAGTAAAGTGATGGAGCTATATATGTATGTCTGATGAGTAAATAGTGATGGAGCTGTATATGTACGTCTGATGAGTAAATAATGATGGAACTGTATATGTATGTCTGATGAGTAAATAGTGATGGAGCTATATATGTATGTCTGATGAGTAAATAATGATGGAGCTATATATGTACATCTGATGAGTAAATAGTGATGGAGCTGTATATGTATGTCTGATCAGTAAAGTGATGGAGCTATATATGTATGTCTGATGAGTAAATAGTGATGGAGCTGTATATGTATGTCTGATCAGTAAATAGTGATGGAGCTGTATATGTACGTCTGATGAGTAAATAGTGATGGAGCTGTATATGTATGTCTGATGAGTAAATAGTGATGGAGCTGTATATGTATGTCTGATCAGTAAATAGTGATGGAGCTGTATATGTACGTTTGATGAGTAAATAGTGATGGAGCTGTATATGTATGTCTGATCAGTAAAGTATGTACGTCTTATGAGTAAATAGTGATGGAACTGTATGTATACGTCTGATGAGTAAATAGTGATGGAGCTATATATGTCTGATGAGTAAATAGTGATGGAGCTGTATGTATACGTCTGATCAGTAAATAGTGATGGAACTGTATATGTACGTCTGATGAGTAAATAGTGATGGAGCTGTATATGTATGTCTGATCAGTAAATAGTGATGGAACTATATATGTATGTCTGATGAGTAAATAGTGATGGAGCTGTATATGTATGTCTGATGAGTAAATAATGATGGAACTGTATATGCATGTCTGTAAAAGATCTTTTTGTCGAAGTTTTTGTTTTATTAGAATTTAAGTTTACCTTAAAAAATCCAGCTGTATTTCAGTATGCATTGACCTTTCAGATAAAATCATTCGCCATATCAAATGTACTTCGTAATTCGGTCAGGGGATCTCAGTCCTTTACGCGCTCAGACTGTGTTAAAGTTGGCCCATTTTTACTAAACGAAATTAAAAAAAATCTTCAGATTTTATCTGATAATGTAGATACATATGCTTGGAGTATCTGCACATGTTAGATGTAAAATGTCAACGATGTTGAGTACCTTAAAACGTGAACAAATGACAGTGTGTTTTGATCTCGGAGATACCATTTCCCGGACAGAAAAAAATGTTATGTCAAATTCAGTCACCGATATTTAGCAGACAAATTAAGATTAAAGATACATATTTAGATTTGCAAAAAATATAGAAAGCAATAGACTATGTCGGTATTTTCTGCACAAACTTTTGTTGTGATGAGAATGCGTCTTACTTCATTACTAATTAAACAAACGAGGCCTCTGATTGGTTAATTTCATAAGGTCATATCATAATTTTCCATTTTTAACGCGTTAAAAACCTGTTTTGCATGCAAAAACTTTAAAATCAACACCAACTCATTTAAATAACATCTTTCATGTTAAAAATCACTATTTTCATGCAAAAAGTGTGTTTTAACGTGTTTAAAGTTAATTTTAACGTGAAAGTGGTCATCACGTAAGTTCATCCTGTTTGTGACCCAAACAGCCTTTCATTTATATGTACGTCTGATCAGTCATATGATAAATGGACTTCAGATAAGTCTTCTTTTTCCTATCAGTATCTTTGATAAATGGATCTCTCATTGAAGGTTTTTATGCATATGTCAGATAATTGTTTTGTATGGTATATTTATTTATATATGTGTCAGGTAAATTATCTCTTTACCTATATAACCAGAGGAATGGTCTCTCTCTCTAATGTCAGAAGGATGGTCTCTCTTCCCATGTCAGAAAGATGGTGTATCCCTCTCTATATGTCCGAAGGATGGTGTCTCTTTGCTCAGTACAGTGAAAATGTCTGAAGGATGAAGTCTGTCTACCTAGTGTATGTCAGAAGGATGGTGTCTGTCTACCTAGTACAGTGTATATGTCAGAAGGATGGTGTCTGTCTTACCTAGTATATGTCAGAAGGATGGTGTCTTTCTACCTAGTATATGTCAGAAGGATGGTGTCTGTCTACCTAGTACAGTGTATATGTCAGAAGGATGGTGTCTGTCTACCTTGTATATGTCAGAAGGATGGTGTCTGTCTACCTAGTATATGTCTGAAGGATGGTGTCTGTCTACCTAGTACAGTGTATATGTCAGAAGGATGGTGTCTGTCTACCTAGTATATGTCAGAAGGCTGGTGTCTGTCTACCTAGTGTATGTCAGAAGGATGGTGTCTGTCTACCTAGTATATGTCAGAAGGCTGGTGTCTGTCTACCTAGTACAGTGTATATGTCAGAAGGATGGTGTCTGTCTACCTAGTACAGTGTATATGTCAGAAGGATGGTGTCTGTCTACCTAGTATATGTCAGAAGGATGGTGTCTCTCTACCTAGTACAGTGTATATGTCAGAAGGATGGTGTCTCTCTACCTAGTATATGTCAGAAGGATGGTGTCTGTCTACCTAGTGTATGTCAGAAGGATGGTGTCTGTCTACCTAGTATATGTCAGAAGGCTGGTGTCTGTCTACCTAGTGTATGTCAGAAGGATGGTGTCTCTCTACCTAGTACAGTGTATATGTCAGAAGGATGGTGTCTGTCTACCTAGTATATGTCAGAAGGATGGTGTCTCTCTACCTAGTACAGTATATGTCAGAAGGATGGTGTCTGTCTACCTAGTATATGTCAGAAGGATGGTGTCTGTCTACCTAGTATATGTCAGAAGGATGGTGTCTGTCTACCTAGTACAGTGTATATGTCAGAAGGATGGTGTCTGTCTACCTAGTATATGTCAGAAGGATGGTGTCTGTCTACCTAGTACAGTGTATATGTCAGAAGGATGGTGTTTGTCTACCTAGTATATGTCAGAAGGATGGTGTCTGTCTACCTAGTATATGTCAGAAGGATGGTGTCTGTCTACCTAGTACAGTGTATATGTCAGAAGGATGGTGTCTCTCTACCTAGTATATGTCAGAAGGATGGTGTCTGTCTACCTAGTACAGTGTATATGTCAGAAGGCTGGTGTCTGTCTACCTAGTGTATGTCAGAAGGATGGTGGTGTCTACCTAGTACAGTGTATATGTCCGAAGGATGGTGTCTCTCTACCTAGTATATGTCAGAAGGATGGTGTCTGTCTACCTAGTACAGTGTATATGTCAGAAGGCTGGTGTCTGTCTACCTAGTGTATGTCAGAAGGATGGTGTTTGTCTACCTAGTATATGTCAGAAGGATGGTGTCTGTCTACCTAGTACAGTGTATATGTCAGAAGGATGGTGTCTGTCTACCTAGTATATGTCAGAAGGATGGTGTCTGTCTACCTAGTACAGTGTATATGTCAGAAGGATGGTGTCTGTCTACCTAGTACAGTGTATATGTCCGAAGGATGGTGTCTCTCTACCTAGTATATGTCAGAAGGCTTGTGTCTCTACGTAGTATATATCAGACAGATGGTGTCTGTATACCTAGTATGTCTTACAGAAGGTCTTACTAATATAACTTTAAGTCCAAAAAAAATAAGTTTTTTGTCTAGTCCAAAAGGCTATAGTATGTTCTCTGTTTTATATATTGCAATTCCCAGACAAATTTAATACCGGTACATAGCAATTACATGTAGCAATGGAAATTGAGGAATTTGTGAATTTGACAAGAGACAGATGTAATACTGTTTCACCATTGTGATGTCCAATAGGTATTCACTGTATAGAATGAATGATAAAAGCCCTCGGCATAGAATTATGTGAAATGAAACTGCGTAAGCCCTCGGCATAGAATTATGTGAAATGAAATTGCGTTTGTTTATTATATGAAAGTTAATATAAAAACCATGTGTTACAAACTTTAAATATTTGCATCAATATTTACACAAAGGTTGAATATAAAGTTACCGAGCTATGTTGGTGCACTCAAACATATATTAATCTATTTTGTTAATGTCTATAATACAGGGATGATCTGTAATCTTCTCTGGGAAGGTCATTCACTCCTATAGACACATTTGGACTGACCTAATTCATTGCTTTACAGAGGAGTCCATTGTTTTTCAGGGGTTGGTGAGACTGAAAAAAAAACCACACACACAAATACCGTATCAAAATACTCCATAGATAAGAGGAGCTTTAAAATGAGAACAAATCAGTAGATAAACAAATATGATGGGAAAATTTGAAAAAGATAAACAGTAGGGTGTGCAAGCTGGTGTTATGTTAGGTGGATAGCTGTATGTCATGTATATAGCATACATGTGTGTTTGTGACTGTGTATATTTGTACATGTGTGTGTCTGTGGATGTCTGTTTGCACATGTGTGCATGCATGTGTGCTTACATGTGTGTATGTGTGTGCATTTATCAACATATTTATGGTATAATATAAGATATAAATATGAAATGCATCAGGGATTTATGTTTATTCATTTGTACAAGTGAGTGTTCACTATGTAAAGCAAACAATAGCAGGATACTCAGCAGGAAGTTAAGAATTATATAATATATTATTGCTAGAGTAAAGAAGAGTCTCATTTCCAATAGAATTTGTAAAGATAATGAAGAAATTGAAGATTTTGTCTTATTTTGATTTGGATAAAGCTAAATTGAGGTAGTCAAAATATAGTGAATCTACAATAATTTCCCTCATGTTTTTGGACTTCTTAGCCTTTTGTTTTTCAACAATATGAAATACTAGTTTCCCTTTTACTGCCTCTTATGTAACAAAGTGCAGATCTGTGATAGGTCAGAGTTCAGTGACCAGACTGTACCAAGCTGAATTTAAACAAAAAACATGTTCTATGCAGTGTAAATTTATTAAAATTTCTCTTTGTTTTATCAAATGTATTCCTTTCATTTAAGTCAATCATGCATTGCATCATCTTTTATGTAAACTTACCAATTAAACAGAAATATGACATGGTGAATATTATCACAGTAATGGACAGATGTTCTCTCCAATGATGATAAACACTGTTCTTATGGATCTTCTTAATATAAACCATGGTTCTCATGACTTGATATTGTTATACCCTTCGGTTCTCATGACTTGATATCGTTACACCCTTCAGTTCTCATGACTTGATATTGTTACACCCTTCTGTTCTCATGACTAAGATATTGTTACACCCTTCAGTTCTCATGACTTGATATTGTTACACCCTTAAGTTCTAATGACTCAATATTGTTACACCCTTCAGTTCTCATGACTTGATATTTATATACCCTTAAGTTTTCATGAGTTGATAATGTTATACCTTTTAGTTCTCAGGAGTTTATTTTGTAATTCATGAGGTTTCTTTAATCTTTCTTATACCTTTGTAGTTTATGTTCATTGTCTGTCTAACCTGATAGTTTCTATGACTATATTTCATCAGATACAGTAGAACATCACTATTAAGACTACCTCAATGACTGACTCATAGTAGTCTAATTAGTGAGGGACTACCGTTGAACCTCGCTATTAGTAGTCTAATTAGTAGAGGGGACCTACCGTTACCTCAATGACTGACTCATAGTAGTCTAATTAGTGAGGGACTACCGTTGAACCTCGCTATTAAGACTACCTTAATGACTGACTCATAGTAGTCTAATTAGTGAGGGACTACCGTTGAACCTCGCTATTAAGACCACCTCAATGACTGACTCATAGTAGTCTAATTAGTGAGGGACTACCGTTGAACCTCGCTATTAAGTTCACCTAACTCTGACTTCTAGTGACTGACTCAAAGTCTCATTAGCAAAGTGGTCTCTTAACCAATTTACATGTAAAGACACATTTTGACTAGTTTAAATCATTGATTTACAGAAGAGTCCATTGTTTTTCAGGGGTTGATAAGTTCAGTGAGCATTTGGACACATCCAATATTTGATAAGAAATTTTAAAGAGACTAAATATTTATGGTCTTAAATACTAAGTGAGGTGGTTTCCTAAGTAAGGTGGCATATTAAGTGAGGTGGTCTACTAAATGAGGTGGTCTCCTAAGTGAGATGGTCTCCTAAGTGGTTTGATCTATGAAATGAGGTGGCATACTAAGTGAGATGGTCTACTAATTGAGGTGGTCTACTAAGTTAGGTGGTTTCATAAGTGAGGTGATCTCTTAAGTGAGATGATCTACTAAGTGATGTGGTGTACCAAGTAAGATGGTCTCCCTAGTGGGGTGGCCTACTAAGTAAGGTGGTCTCCTAAGTGAGGTGGTCTTATAAGTTAGATGGTCTACTAAGTGAGATGGTCTCTTAAGTGAGGTGGTCTACTAAGTTAGGTGATCTCCTTAGTGGGGTTGTCTACAAAATGAAGTGGCATAAAAAGTGAGGTGGTCTCCTTAGTGGTGGTCATCTACTTGAGTTAGATGGTCTAAGTAAGTCTTAGATGGTCTTATAACCTAAGTCAGGTGGTGGTCTCCTAAGTGAGATGGTCTGCTAAGTGAGGTGACAAACTAAGTTAGGTGGTCTCCTTAGTGATGTGGTCTTCTTAGTGAGGTGGTCTCCTAGGTGAGGTGGTCTACTAAGTTAGATGGTCTACTAAGTGAGATGGTCTCCTAAGTGAAGTGGTCTACTAAGTTAGGTGATCTCCTTAGTGGGGTTGTCTACAAAATGAAGTGGCATAAAAAGTGAGGTGGTCTCCTTAGTGAGGTCATCTACTGAGGTGGTCTACTAAGTTAGATGGTCTACTAAGTCAGGTGGTCACTTTAGTGAGATGGTCTGCTAAGTGAGGTGACAAACTAAGTGAGGTGGTCTCCTAGGTGAGATGGTCTCCTAACTGAAGTGGTCTCCTAAGTAAGGTGGTCTCCTAAGTGAGGTGGTCTCCTAGGTGAGATGGTCTCCTAAGTGAGATAGTCTCCTAAGTGAGATGGTCTCCTAAGTGAGATGGTCTCCTAAGTGAAGTGGTCTACTAAGTAAGGTGGTCTCCTAAGTGAGGTGATCTACTAAGTGAAGTGGTCTCCTAGGTGAAGTGGTCTCCTAAGTGAGATGGTCTGCTGAGTGAAGTGGTCTCCTAAGTAAGGTGGTCTCCTAAGTGAGGTGATCTACTAAGTGAAGTGGTCTCCTAGGTGAAGTGGTCTCCAAAGTGAGGTGGTCTCCTAAGTGAAGTGGTCTACTAAGTGAGGTGTTGAAATTTGGGATTCCTCTCCCCCATTTTGTAAAACACTATTTAATATTTCCCACTCTGTTGTATGACATTATGGTGTTGTCCTCTCCCCTGTTCCTGTGACTTAATTTTGTTATACCTCTCAGACTGTATGGCATTATGTTATTATCCTAGCCTTCTGTTCCTGTGACTTTATTTTGTTATACCTCTCAGACTGACATTATGGTGTTGTCCTCTCCCCTGTTCCTGTGACTTTATTTTGTTATACCTCTCAGGCTGTATGACATTATGTTGTTATCCTAGCCTTCTGTTCCTGTGACTTTATTTTGTTATACCTCTCAGACTGTATGGCATTATGTTATTATCCTAGCCTTCTGTTCCTGTGACTTTATTTTGTTATACCTCTCAGACTGACATTATGGTGTTGTCCTCTCCCCTGTTCCTGTGACTTTATTTTGTTATACCTCTCGGACTGTATGGCATTATGTTGTAATCCTAGCCTTCTGTTCCTGTGACTGAGTTTGTACTAGCCTTCTGTTCCTGTGACTTTATTTTGTTACACCTCTCAGACTATATGGCATTATGTTGTTATCCTAGCCTTCTGTTCCTGTGACTGAGTTTGTACTAGCCTTCTGTTCCTGTGACTTTATTTTGTTACACCTCTCAGACTATATGGCATTGTGTTTTTGTCCTCTCCCCTGTTGCTGTGACTTTATTTTGTTATACCTCTCAGATTGACATTATGTTGTTATCCTAGCCTTCTGTTCCTGTGACTTTATTTTGTTATACCTCTCAGATTGTATGACAATATGATTTTGTCCTAGCCACCTGTTTCTGTGACTTTATTTGTTATACCTCATAGACTGAATTATGGTGTTGTCCTGGCCTTCTGTTCCTGTGACAAACAAAAATATTAGAGTTGCAGTAATACATGGAGTCAGATTTTACCTGTGCTTTCCTATTTTTGGGAAAAAGGCAATATTATTTTGGTTTTTGACAAACCCCAGATGTGCCACTTTACCTTGATAGACCTGACCTTGAATTTGATAGCTGTAAAATGTTTTGTCATTTCATCTCATTTAACCGCTTTACATTCACCTTATAAAACTTAACAAGATTACAGTCTTAGCATGAAAGAAAAATGTACAATAAAGAATACTATGTTACATATGTCTGTGTCAGGTATGGTGTGTGCGTCTGTCTGTGTCAGATGCTGTGCATGTGGTGCTGTGTGTCTGTCTGTGGCAGACTGTGTCTGTCTATGTGGTGCTCTGTGTGTCTGTCTGTGTCAGGTATGGTGTGTCTGTCTGTGGCAGGCTGTGTCTGTCTATGTAGTGCTTTGTGTGTCTGTCTGTGTCAGGTATGGTGTGTGTGTCTGTCTGTGTCAGGTATGGTGTGTCTGTCTGTGGCAGACTGTCTGTCTATGTGGTGCTCTGTGTGTCTGTCTGTGTCAGGTATGGTGTGTCTGTGTGTCTGTCTGTGTCAGGTATGGTGTGTGCGTCTGTCTGTGTCAGATGCTGTGCATGTGGTGCTGTGTGTCTGTCTGTGGCAGACTGTGTCTGTCTATGTGGTGCTCTGTGTGTCTGTCTGTGTCAGGTATGGTGTGTCTGTGTGTCTGTCTGTGGCAGGCTGTGTCTGTCTATGTGGTGCTTTGTGTGTCTGTCTGTGCCAGGTGCCATGTGTATGTCTATCTGTGTGCTGATGTGTCTGTCTGTGTGAGGTGCTGTATGTGTGTCTGTCTGTCTGTGTCAGGTGCTGTATGTGTGTCTGTCTGTCTGTGTGGTGCTGTATGTTTATGTGTGTAGGTGTCTGTGTATGTGTGTGTGTCTATCTGTGTATGTGTGTCTATGTGTTTGTGTGTGTGTGTTTGCCTGTACATGTGTGTGTGGTTCTGTGTGTTTATGTGTGTGTGTGTCTGTGTATGTGTGCATGTGTCTATCTGTGTATGTGTGTCTATGTGTATGTGTGTCTGTCTGTACATGTGTGTGTGTATGTGTGTGTGTGTGTGTGTCACTGTGTATGTTAAATTTAATTTAAAGACATAGTATCTACGATTTCCTCAATATTTCAATCTCAATTGTTTGGGTCAAATATGTTAGTATTTGGAGATAAAAAACGAAAAATTATTGAATTTAAAACACATAGAATGTATAGTTTTATTGTATTTCACAACTTTCAGACATGTGTCTGTCTTTTTTTTATTTTTTGTCGTACGACAAAAATTCGTTTGTCAAGCCCGCCCTGTGGCATTCATATGTGACCTGTATTTGCGCATGCGCATTTCCATTGTTGATAGTGAAAAGCATGGCGTCCAAAGCAAAAACAAATCGTGGCCGACCTGTTAAATTGACAGATTCAGCTAGAAAAAGTGCTGTCGGAAAGAAGTTCTGGCGAAATACAACAAGACCAAGATAAATATTGAAAGGAGCATGATCGATGGATAAGCCTCAAGGACCGTCTAAATGTAGGTGTCTCACGCCGTGTGTGTCGAAATCTGTGTAAATAAATCAACACGTGTTTACCTCAGCATCCATTGATTGATATCGATACGATCTAGGTCATTGCGTGTGCTTCTGTGATTGTTTCTGTGCATAATTAATGAGTTTGGTTCTTACAGACGACGACAACAAATCAGCATTTATCTGTTAATTACGCTAATTATACAAAAAAGTGTCGACGTGGAAGATCATTATTCAGTCATATCTTCGATATTTCCGCAAAATTGCCGACTAAAAAAAATAACCATTTTCGTAGATACTATGTCTTTAAATACTCAAATGGTTTTTATCAGTCTGAAGAAATAGTGGACTTTTTATTTGCACAATATTTCAATGTGAAATTTATAGTTCTTTGCAGTGGATTAAATCTTTTTCCCATTAATGTCTAAATGGAATGCTCTTTTCTATTATTTGGAGTAGTATATTATGTTCTGTAGGGTTGAAAGGATTAGAAATATTAATACAGCATTCATTTTGTGGAGACAAAGAAAACAATAAGTGTATTTTAAATCCTTTTACACAAGGAAGAATTATAAAAAGTGATATTATGCAATACTGCTGTCAGGGTTGAATTCATCATACTGTCTAACGGATTCACTATATTAATCTTGTTGTATACTTTTCCTATTTGCGTAAGTTTATTTCCTGTTGTGAGATAGGCAGATATTTATAGGTGATATTAAAAGATTAATACCTATAGGTCTAAAATCGTTTTCATATATTGACTGTTGATACTTTTTATTTATTTGAAATCAACAAGTGCTCTGATAAATAGTTCCAAATAGGTTGTGTTGGTTTTTTCCTTTGTAACTTAAGACAAATATTTCTGTGTGTTTATATGCATACATCTGTTATTTGTCAATCTATATTGTTAAATAAAGCCATTGCATTTCACATATTATGTGAACTACGAAATAGGGTGTCCATGCATATTCATTGTTGCATGTATGATCAACCAATCAGAGGACATCTTAGATTTTCTTATGTTCAAAATAGAGACGAGCTGGCCTGGCTCAGTCGGTAGCGCGCTCGACTCTGGATCGTGAGGTCGTGAGTTCGAGTCTCGCCGGCGACAGGTTGGTTTCCTGTCTTTCGGATGAGACAGTAAAAACTGGAGGTCCCGTGTCACAGTAGGTGTCGGCACGTTAAAGAACCCTCACTGCTCAATGGCCGTAAGTGCCGAGCATAGGCCAAAATTTGAAGCCCTTCACCGGCATTTGGTGACGTCTCCATATGAGTGAAATATTCTTGAGTGGGACGTTAAACAACAATAAACAAACAAACAAACAAACAATCAAAATAGAGACAGACGACGTGAATACAAAAAATGAGAGGTAGCTAGAATCAACATCTCATTTATATGGAATTATATCATGTCATAACTTAGTGACGATGAAATTATAAATCTAAAAAATCAAGAAAGCATATCAACAAATATCAGACGTCAGCGATAAGAAATAGATGGTCAAAACGATCGCTTAACTGCTGTGAAAATGTCACAGCATCTCGCTACGAAGAAAGGATATGGGAGGACTTCTTCCCCTAATTTTACCATAAAAAATCGCTTAAAATCAGGGCAGAAAATTTGGCCTATGATTCATCAGTACTTTCAGAGTGCTTCATAGGTAGGGGACATGTATTGATTCATCACTCTCAAAGGCTTCATAGGTAGGGGACAGGTATTGATTCATTACGAGATGTGTATTGATTCATCATTCTAGTGCTTCACCAGTAGGGGACATGTATTTATCCATCAGTACTCTCAGTATACTTTAGAGGTAAGGGACATCTGTTGATCCATCAGTACTGTCAGAATGCTCCACAGGTAGGGGGCATGTAGGTAGGAGACATATATTGATGTCAGAATGCTCCACAGGTAGGGGACATGTAGGTAGGAGACATATATTGATGTCAGAATGCTCCACAGGTAGGGGACATGTAGGTAGGAGACATATATTGATGTCAGAATGCTCCACAGGTAGGAGGCATGAACTGGTTCATGAGTTCTCTCAGAATTTTTGTTTTGTTATTGTACATATATAATGTTTTCATTACAATTTCAGCTATTGCCAGTGAGAAGCAGTCAGAGGAACTTAAAGGTGGAATAAAGAAGTTTGATAGAGCAAGCCTTAAAAAGGCTGAAACATCAGAGAAGATTGTTTTGCCTAATAAAGAAGGTTTGTATGATATAAAATAATTACTTTAAAAACAACCAAATCGTTTTATCATTTTATATACATAATACCAAGTACATTCATTTGGATTTTATCAGTCAAAACATCTCTTACTTTTTCAAAATCTGATTTTTGTATATGACCAATTTTGGGTCTCATTGAAAAAAAATCCTACCCCTAGGCTTTTTTAGAAAACAAATCTAAGGTCGGAAAGGTATTTTCATTGAACCACTATACTGCTTGACAAAGTGACAAACTGAAATAATTTTATTGATTGATTTGTCATTTTCTTGTGTGTTATTGTTTAATTCTGATGGACATCTTGAAGAATGTGTTTGATTGGCAGTCATTTAGTACCGTATTCCACTAATATTATAGTCTATAACTGCATTGATATGTATTTGGGGTGTGTTTGATTGGCAGTCATTTAGCATTCCACTTAACTTCATTGATATGTATTTAGGGTGTGTTTGATTGGTGGTCATTTAGTATTCCACTAATATTATAGTCTATAACTGCATTGATATGTATTTGGGGTGTGTTTGATTGGCAGTCATTTAGCATTCCACTTAACTTCATTGATATGTATTTAGGGTGTGTTTGATTGGTGGTCATTTAGTATTCCACTAATATTATAGTCTATAACTGCATTGATATGTATTTGGGGTGTGTTTGATTGGTGGTCATTTAGTATTCCACTAATATTATAGTCTATAACTGCATTGATATGTATTTGGGGTGTGTTTGATTGGTGGTCATTTAGTATTCCACTAATATTATAGCCTATAACTGCATTGATATGCATTAGTCTTTGGCAGTGTGTTTGATTGGCAGTCATTTAGTATTCCACTCGTTATATAGTCTATAACTGCATAGACCCTTTTACAATAACTGCATTCCCACTAATCTCACCTGCCCACAAACATTTCCGAGTGGTATCAAAAAGTTTCGTGCTCAAAACATTTCATACCCATGACAATTAGTACCCAATTAAAAACTAATTGTTCCTTGTGTATGAGTTGAATTTCATTGGGTACGATTTGTATTGGGTACGAAACTTCTTGTTACCATTCAGAAGTGTTAAGTTTGCAAGTGAGATTGGTAGAAACACAGTTATCATGAAAGGATCTGTTGATATGCATAAGTCTTAGGGGGTGTGCTTGATTGGCAGTCATTTAGTATTCCACTAATATTATAGTCTATAACTGCATTGATATGCATAAGTCTTAGGGATGTGTTTGATTGGCAGTCATTCAAATATCCACCAGTGATATAGTTTATTACTGCATAGATATTCTTTAGTCTTTGGGGGGTGTTTGATCTTATCCCCCTTGTTAGAAATTATTACTGCTGTGATTATCTGCATTAGTCTGAGTATGTTTACTTTCAGAATAGACATCCAGTTTTGTTGTTCTCTTTCCTGTCTTATAAAACTTTACTACAGTCTATAGATAATACAGCCTATTGTTACTACAGCCTATAGTTACTACAACCTAAAGTTATTACCACCTGTAGTTACTACAGCTTAAAGTTACTACAGCTTAAAGTTACTACAGCCTATAGTTACTACCGCCTTTAGTTACTACAGCTTAAAGTTACTACAGCCTATAGTTACTACAGCCTATAGTTACTACGGCCTTTAGTTACTTCAGCCTATAGTTACTACCACCTGTAGTTACTACAGCTTAAAGTTACTACAGCTTATAGTTACTACAGCTTAAAGTTACTACAGCTTAAAGCCTATAGTTACTACCGCCTTTAGTTACTACAGCTTAAAGTTACTACAGCCTATAGTTACTACAGCCTATAGTTACTACGGCCTTTAGTTACTTCAGCCTATAGTTACTACCGCCTTTAGTTACTACAGCTTAAAGTTACTACAGCTTATAGTTACTACAGCTTAAAGTTACTACAGCTTAAAGTTACTACAGCCTATAGTTACTACGGCCTTTAGTTACTACAGCTTAAAGTTAATACAGCCTGTAATTACTACATCCTATAGTTACTACAGCCTATAGTTACTACAGCCTATAGTTACTACAGCCAATAGTTACTTCAGCCTATAGTTACTACAGCTTAAAATTACTACATCCTATAGTTACTACGGCCTATAGTTACTACAGCCAATAGTTACTGCAGCTTAAAGTTACTACATCCTATAGTTACTATAGCCATTAGTTACTACAGCCTTTAGTTACTACAGCTTAAAGTTACTACAGCCTATTGTTACTACAGCCTATAGTTACTACAGCCATTAGTTACTACAGCCTTTAGTTACTACAGCTTAAAGTCACTACAGCCTATTGTTACTACAGCCATTAGCTACTACAGCCTTTAGTTACTACAGCTTAAAGTTACTACAGCCTATTGTTACTACAGCTTAAAGTTACTACAGCCTATAGTTACTACAACCTGTAGTTACTAGAGGTGGTTGCAAAATTCTGGAGGGAGATCCGAGTACAGGATATATGTGAAATTCTCATTTCCTGGAACAGTGACAGGAAAATTTTCTAAGTTACCAGGATTTCCTGTCCTCGAGTGTTTTATATTAGTATTGTTCTAATTTTGAGGATCATTGTATAGATTTTATACAGATATATAGTAGTGGGAAAATAATCTTAGCCTCCTCATTTCACTTGTCATTTGTTTTATCAAATCGATGGTATTGATTTTACCTCTCTTTGGGTTGAAATTCATTATAAAGATTATCTTTCAATCATATACAGCTTTGTTGTGATAGTCTTTTGTATCCTTTTATAAATAATTAGCATAATGTTAGTACTGTTGTATACAATTTTGCCTCCTTTTTGTGCATTGGCTTAGTGAAAGAGCACTTTTCTCACAAATGGGGGTATGATGATACCAAATCACAAATGATATTTTGACTCTTACAATGTTTTTAGCACTTCACCTTTAGCTTGTGACAATAAAGCAAATAAATAAATGAAAACTTCATACTAGTCAGGGTTATCTAAATACATCGTCTTTCTATCAGCATTATTAACTCAAATGGCCAGAAGCCCAAAAGTGGGCTATTGCTATGGCCCTGTGTAGATCATTCATCATTGTCCATAGGTTAAATGTTCAATTTCAAATACTTCTCAAGTAATACTAGATATATTTCAACCACTTTTTGCAGGTATTATTAAGGCAAGGCCTTATTGCTATGACAGGCTCAGAACTGCTCTGGTTTTTCCGTGTACTCAATTAAGTATCGTCAGCAACCCCGTTCAAAAATCAATGTGCCATAGGATTTGCCGAACTACTACTTGCGCTGTAGAAAATATAATACTTCTTTGTGTCTAATTTGAATCTTGTTTCATTCGCATACTCCTTATAATTCCTGAACTAGGACACCGTTTCTTTTAATTTGAAAACTAATTTAAACTAAAATTCAACAACGAAAACAGTCAAAAATGCAGTGATGAATTATTATAGTCACGTGACATAGGACAGTTGTTGAAAAGGGGAATTCCCTTAGTTCAGCTTTGCCGATTTTGACATTGACACCCATTTTAATTCGCATAATTTAGAAACTGGAATCGATCATCGTTTCCATTTTATTCATACAACATGAATGTTTGCTTGACTGATAGATGTTTTCAAGCTTACTCACAGAAGTAATAATAGACAAACTCATGATTAAACTGTTAATGTCTGACATCGAGTAAGATGCTTTCCTGGTGTCCTGTAAATTCTGTTCATTCGTGAAAGAATAAAAAACCAGTTTACTCGATCGTGGTTCTGGTCGGATAGCACAAACATCAATGCAGCTAGCGATTGCATGATTTCTGCCAGTAATAGAGATTTAAAGTCTAGCCAGGTGGGTTTAGTTGATGTGTTTACAATGATCATCGTTACCACGGTTGTTTCGACTTTAAATCAGTTCGACCGGATGTTTAAATTTTTTAACCCAATTCGTATTTGAGACATTGATCTACATTTAGTACTCCGTTTTACATACCAAATAACAATGTAATTTACAGGCTGTTGAAGGTACATTTTCTGTTAAATAATTATGGAGTAAAGGGAACTGAATAATGCAACAGTTTTTAAAGCTGTTGAAATTCGTGATAGATCTACAACCATGGGACATAAATATTTGTCACTTATGTTATTTTCTTTTTTGTTTTATATAAAACAAACAATTTTTAAATGCACACAGAATCCACTAACTTAAGCAATATTTCAACTATTTTAAGTTCACAGGAAGGAAATTGAATTAATTTTTTCAATCATTTTGAAATTTAGATATTCTTTTGTTTATTTTGAGAAAATAAATTTTCTGTGGGGGATCAAATTACATCAGGTAAATTTTGACATATTTCATTAGACTGAAAGAATAATTACAGAATTTACAAAATTATTCGGTGAGAAATATACTGTCATTTCTGTAAATAAACACGATGATTTAAAAATGCACATGTATTTTAGAAATATAAAATTGTCCTAGATCTACCATAAATTTGTACAAATTTGTAAAATTCTGGATTTTACCAGCATTTAAAAATTATTGGTTGTATATAAAACAAAGAAGAAAATAGCATAAGTGAAAAATATATATGTCCCATGACTGTAAATGTAAATCTAAGTTCGACTGTATTTCTGCTGTTTTGTAATGACAATGTAAACATATCATAAATTGTATAAATTTCTACTGATGCATAATCAAAAATAGGCATCCACTAATTTCTTATATTTCAAATAAATGTTTTGGTTTAAAGATGTACCATGGTATACCACAGCTTATACTAATTTCTGATTTTAGTAGATCAAGGATGTGTATTCCCAGGTTAAAAAGTAACTGCATGTACATACAGATATATATTCTTTTATAAATTCACCAATTCAGATTTGACAAAGGACTTGCTTTTCAGGACTTTCAGTCCTTTGATATGTATATATCGGATCTGTAGTTTCAGATGTTTAGTACAATGTTTCACCATGAGTGATGGAAGGTCAAATTCAAAGGTATTACATTTAACAGTTTAATCTGAAGATTCATATACTTACTATAGTGGCCATTGCATCCTGTTACTAATACAGCCCAAACATTTGATATTAAAACCAATGTCCTGGTTTTTAGATCACCTCTATAAAGTTGAGGGTTATGTTGTTGCCCTGCTTAGACACTGGTGAACCATGAAGATGATCAATAAATATCATGTTTACCCACTTCACCTTGTCATACCTCAGCGAAGCTTGCATGTCATATAAAGTTATAGTGATATATAGTGATATCTTGTGATTTAAACAGTATACAATTTAAAGACATACTAATCAAAACTAGTGCACACATGCACTGCAATAAGTCAGAAAATGAGAAAAACAACATGATACAAAAACCCCTAATTAGTGATCACCAGTGTAGACTGCTGTTACATAGTTACAGTATGTAAGACACACAAACATATATATATGCAAGAGCATAGCGATTCTGGACTGTGGTTTTCTGTCCCTCTAGGGGGTTCTACTTTTCTTTATTTTCAAATCGAATCAAATCGCTGAAAGTTTGCAAAATTGTCATGGCTCCTTTACTTTTTATCCATATGACCTGGCGGATTGGAGTCTGCTGAGTCCATTTCAGCTTGACATGGACACATTCAAATATTAGGTAATAAAGCATAACAACATTAAATTTTACACTGACAAGAATAATTGTTCTTACTTGTTGTCCTACCGAAAATTGAGTTGACTCATCTGCAAGATAATCAAAGTGTTAGTCCGCTCTGCCAAGTTTTGTGAATCAGACAATACCTCAGCGAAGTAATTCTGAAGCCATTTCATTCCCACAGACAGCTGTATGTAATTTCAATAACAAATGGTAATTACCTAGTTAGTAAGTACATGTATACCTTGTTAATAATTATATAATCAAACAGGTAATGGACAAGAGTCGGCCAATCAATAGGCTCGAGTCAGCTAAAACATTGGTATGAGTCAGCCAATTCACTTGGGTATGAGTTGTGATGGGTACGAGATGACCATAACCCATATGTTGAACTTATTGATCTGAGGTTACCTTGAATATTCAGATATGATTTTTTAATCTGATACCTGCCTATAAAAAAGCTATTTATAGCTTAAAATCGGCCCATATTGGGGCACAATTTTGGCTTTCCTCTAGCTTGCAACAAAGACACCAACTACTCCTCGGAAGTTGGAAATACCGTCACTGAATTTTAGCAATTTTGGCATCAAGTAATATTGACACTGACCTGGTAATTTCCACACATGTACAAGTAACTTTGGCACTTATCTTTTTAGCTTCAGGTATTTTTGGCACTTGAACAGGTAATTTCAGAAGCTAATATTGGTTAAGTTTTTTATAAATCTAAATTCATCATGAGATATTAATTATATCTCAAGATGAATTTAGATTTATAAAAACTAAATTTTAACACGTTTTTGGAAATGCCGAAAATTTAGTTTTATTGCCAAAATTGGCATAAAGGAGTAAAAAAATATTTACAAAAAATCTAACTTTTTTGGAGTCATTTAAGGTGCTAGGAAATGACAAGAATTCAGGATTTTGCATCCAGAGTTTAGGGCCTATGCGGCCTCCAGACCACCGGCAATAATGTTTTGCAACCAATGTTTTCTTACTTTTATTTTATAACTCAAAAACTACACAACATGGTCATATTTATTGTTGTTATGAGTAAAAACCATTTTTTTATCTTGGAACTCATATTACTAGAAAACAGAGAATCACTTAGAAGCACAATTAATGGGAAGATGATAACTTTATATAAGCATTTCGCAAAGCACATAATTATTTAAAACAAAATTAACATCCTAGCTGAGTATAAACCACTTGTCTTGAGCCTTTAAGAAGGCTGGATTAGCTCAGGTTAATTGCAGGATGATAAATAAGCTAGCAGTAAGTGAGCTTTGTAATCTTGTGGTAGGCTAGTTGTAACCTTGTGATAGGATAGTGGTAATCTTGTGGTAGGCTAGTGGTAATCATGAAGTAGGCTAGTGGAATCTTATGATAGGCTAGTAGTAATCTTGTGGTTAGCTAGTGGTTATCTTGTGGTAGGCTAGTGGTAATCCTTTTGGTAGGCTAGTAGTAATCTTGCAGTTAGCTAGTGGTTATTTTGTGGTAGACAAGTCGTAATCTTGTGGTAGGCTAGTGGTAATCTTGTGGTAGGCTAGTGGTAATTTTTTGGTAGGATAGTGGTAATCTTGTGGTATGCTAATATTAATCTTGTAGTTGGCTAGTGGTAATCTTGTTGTAGGAAAGTCGTAATCTTGTGGTAGGCTAGTGGTAATATTGTGGTAGGATAGTGGTAATCTTGTGGTAGGCTAGTATTAATCTTGTGGTTGGCTAGTGCTTATCTTGTGGTAGGCTAGTCATAATGTTGTGGTAGGCTAGTGGTAATCTTGTGGTAGGCTAGTGATAATCTTGTGGTAGGCTAGTAGTAATCTTGTGGTTAGCTAGTGGTTATCTTGTGGTAGCTGAGGTAATCTTGTGGTAGGCTAGTGGTAATCCTTTGGTAGGCTAGTAGCAATCTTGTGGTAGGCTAGTAGTAATCTTGTGGTTAGCTAGTGATTATCATGTGGTAGGCTAGTCGTAATCTTGTGGTAGGCTAGTAGTCAGTACTACAATAGAAAACCATTGAGAACATTGGTCATCTCTGTCAGAGGGCAAGACATGAAGTTATGAGAATGAATGACAAAGGATTTCTGCAGATTAAATGCTATCTTCCTCACCTAAAGCACTTCACAGATGTCACATGAAAGTCAAAACATTTGGAAACTGAAAACCCAGAACCTTTCAGCACTTTTTGTCCCAGGAAAGGGGGCCAAAATAATAGAAAAGCAATATAATGCTAAGTCCCTAAATAAAACCATTGACTTTTTGTGTAGGCATATGCATTTGAAAGTCGTTGGGACTGAAGCAAAGATTATTTTGGACTTAGAAATTTGGTGGTTCTTCATCCCCATGGGGTCAAAGATATCTGTATTTGGAAGTACTAAAAGTGCCAATTTTCTCCAAAACCGTTAACTGTTTGTGTAGGAATATGGATTTAAAGTTGTAGGGACTTATATATGTATTTGTTTTGCAAAGTTTCAAGGTCAAAGGTAAAAGTTCATCAGCACTTAGAAGTACTAAAACTGCCAATTTATATCTGACCCTCTATTCCAATGAACCTTTCCCAATTATACATTTCCCTCTGGTTAACATTAAGACCCTTTGGGCCTCTTGTTATATGTATTCAAGGATATATTTATGTGTTTGTATAACTATGTGATTTTATTAATGTAATTGATATTTTGTGATCTGCTCTGGCAAATACAGCCGAATTAAACTTGGCAGGAACTATCTTCATGTTAAGTTTCATAAAGTCTTTGAAGGAAAAAGGGTTCCAAATAGGATAAAAAAGTGTCATCATGTGGTAAATCTTAAAAAATCTTCTCATGAAGCAATGATTTGATTTCTTTTAAATTTGGTATGCTTGTCTTTGAAGTCAATATCAACACCTTCAAATGAAAATGAAATTGTTCATTAACCAGCCTCAAGTGAGGTATTGATTAACAAAGGTTACAGTTTTATACAATTGGTTTATTTCCTCAGAGTTAAATTGACTTTTGTATAAAACCATGTCAAAACGTAAGGAATAGACATACTTTACTTCTTCTGAAGATCCATTGGGCTGGGGCCAGTTTCACTAACTTTAGACGTAACTCAATTTAAGATTTTATTTACGTGTATGTAGTTTCAGTTTCACAAAAGGTCATAAACATATGCTTACTCTTTAACCTACACTAAGTTACGTGTGAAATTAGTAGTAGTTTGGAGCAGATGTAGACTCAAAGGTAAGTTTATTCGTAGGAAGAAAGATACAACCTTTAGTGAAACTAATTTTACACGTAACACTATATGTATGTTTACACATAAAGTTACGACTTTTCATGAAACTGGCCACTGATTTTTATTTCATTGCTCTAAGATCAATGAGGCAGAAGAGACATATTGATTTTGGTTTGTCTGTTCACAACTGTTTATTTTCAATCAAATATTGCAAGTTTCATTCATTCAATTTTAACCAAATTTGGTTTGAATTAAGCTTTAAAGATCCAAATATCACTATGACAAAGGTCATGGGGTCAGAGTTGTAGGAATTATTGCCATTTGCAAGAAAGTGGGTTTAATAAACATAGGAGTTCTAAAAAATGCTAAAAATTGATACATCTTTTAAAATTTTCTTGGTATGAATCAATGATCAACTATGTACATTGTACTCATATACTTGATCTGTTATCATGCAATTTAGTGAGGTTGTATATACCTCTTGTTGAGTCCTGTGACTGATTTTGCCAGAGCTTAACACATTTGTAATAAGATCTATTAATAAACTTTAACATTGATTGTGTGTAATATGCTCCAGCCATTTTAAGTGAAAAACAAGAAAAGGTATTAAAGGAATCCATTGTGGAATTCAACCGCAACAAATTGAAACGAGCCAATACTGAGGAGAAAATATGTCTACCTGATGCAAAAGGTAGCATTTGGTGAAACCTACAGTCATTTTATAACAAGATCATATTTTCTGTCTTTAGACAGCATCCTCTCTTGCATGTTTTTGGATATTTCGTTTTTTATGCATCTTCAGAAACATTGATGGAATGATGCAGTCATGTGAATGTTTTTGTTGATAATACTTCCATTTTTACCCTGTGGCTGTTTTACAAAAACTGACATGGTATCAGCAATTCCCTCGTCAGAAACAAAGTTTCACCATGAGGCCTCAAGGTAAAACTTCATTTTTGACAGGGCAATTGTCGATACCCTGTCAGTTTTTGTAAGAGAGACACAGGATAACCCTTAAATGCTGTATTATTTGTATCTTTTTACCTTTGATAAACATCACTTGAACATTGATAGTCCATTCATTTACTATACAAATCCTCTTTTGTAATGTCAAGTGAGTATACCATTGTTTGTTCTCTACACTGGATTTAGCTTTCTCTGGACTGTGTTATTTTCACATCAGTGTATCCTGACACCTGATGTGACATATCTGAGTTACAGGTATTTTCTATATGACACCTGATGTGACATACCTGAGTTACAGGTATTTTCTATATGACACCTGATGTGACATACCTGAGTTACAGGTATTTTCTAAATGACACCTGATGTGACATACCTGAGTTACAGGTATTTTCTATATGACACCTGATGTGACATACCTGAGTTACAGGTATTTTCTAAATGACACCTGATGTGACATACCTGAGTTACAGGTATTTTCTATATGACACCTGATGTGACATACCCGAGTTACAGGTATTTTCTATATGTTGTCTGTGTAAACACGACAGATTTCATAATAATTGTTCTTAAAAAGAAGCATGGTCAGTGATCACTTCTGATAGGACAAGCATGATCTCTATGTCTACTTTAGTACATGCATACTTTGGTGACCTTAAAATACTTGTTTCTAGGGAAAATAATGACATATTAATTTCAGTCTTTTTAACTCATCAACCCCTGTAGCCACATTTGAACTCACCCATTTCAAACAATGGTAAAGTCCACTGTCAAAATTTATTTCTACAATAATTTTACATACAACATTTACTTGTCACCCCTGAGCTATACAGTAGATTGATTTGGGTGAGTCTAATTGTGACCACAAGGGGTTGATGAGCTACTTATTGGTTGAAGATCTTACAAACACCATTGATTTATCTCATTTCTTCATTTTGAACATGTTCCTAAATATCATCAAACATTAACCAAAGTCTTGTCATTTTTTTCTGATTTGGCATGTATAAATAACACAATAGAAACTCACAAAGTAATATATAATAACTTTAAATTTAATCATAAATTGTATAAAACTGTGTTCATATGAATTATATTTATATATTAGAAATTGAATAGAATTTAAATATATAATACAAATGCTTTACCTTAGATTTTAGCTACAGAAATTACAATGTACTTCCTAAAAATGAAGAAAAACAAATGATAGCCATTTTTAGTGCCAGATTCAAAATCACTTCAGTTATACAGAGTTAGAGTGGGTCCCCAGGGACTCGGGTTTTATTCATTTTGTGCATTTCAAAAATATTATATTCGTCAGGGATGCAGACAATGTGTGTGTGTCTGTGTTTGTGTGTGTGTGTGTGTGTCATGTACTGTGTTATGTTAATGTAGCATAATTTATATATGTCAGTCATGTAAAATTGACATGTTTGTTTATCAATTTCAGCAATTCAGACAGAGAAGAGAGAGCAAGATATTAAAAAATCTTTGACAGAATTTGATTCTGGAAAACTAAAGCATGTGGAAACTGATGAGAAAAATCCATTACCTGATCAGACAGGTAAATATACTGTAGAATTATTTATTATATGAAAACAGAATCACCATTTTTACAAGTTGATGGAACATCAATGCTGTTATGTTATGCTATGTCATTTATTGGGAACAAGTCAAAGCACATTATGCAGTATGGGGTTGATAACACATTATATTGATTCAAAATTACATATGCATGTGCATTTCAGCAACTTCATGATTGAAATTTCCAAATCACTCTTTCATTTGTATATATTTGGTTTTTAAAATGACGAAATTATATACATGTAGTAACAATTCGCTGATAAATAAAGGTCTACAAAACTTGTTGAAATATATGCTATTAAAGGTCAGTTCGGCATCCTTTATGGATTTTAAGATATTATAAATTTGATTTAGAATGTTACTTTTACAATTATACTCTTGTGATAGAATTGACATTAAAAGTGATAGACTGGACTGTTAACAATTCTTGCGCACAATTAATATGCAAATGAGTTTTGGTCAAGTTTCCCTTACTGTGTATTGACAAGACCTGTCTGTGAAGTTGGACATAGAAGTTGCGTCATTCCTCATTCATAACTGATGAGAAACTAGTGGCAGTCTTTGTAGCTGGGAAAATGTTTTACATGTACACGTATTGACCTAGAGTACACGTAATGATCTAGAGTACACATAATGATCTAGAGTACATGTAATGATCTAGAGTACACATAATGATCTAGAGTACACGTAATGATCTAGAGTACATGTAATGATTTAGAGATTTAAGGCTGTCACTGTCACATAGAAATTTAATGTCTATGAAACGATTTTAATAAGCACAAGATTTTATAATCATACCGCTTATCTATGCTAGTTTGTTGCATAATAAATAAGCAATTAGTATTCACGTTAGGCCAAATGTCTGACCCGATTTTTAGTTACTTTTTTGTTAAACCTAATTTTACTGAATTAAAAAGTATTCAGTATACTGAGTGTATAAACCTCATTAAAACTTGCCATCAACTCATATCAGTACATTCAGTACTTCGATTTTCTTTTGTTAAGGTGCAAATAATTCGACCAATCAAAGCAGACAAAAGTATTCAGTGCATTCTTTTAAATCTCTGACATGTCTGTGACATTTGATTAGTCAGATTTAATGTGTATTAACAAATCTCAGGGTTTGATTGGTTAAATACTTTGTATCTGTACAAGATTATATATACTTGGTTTGTCAAACATGATTATTTAAGTTATCAGTTTGTTTATTTCTTGATTAAGAATGCTATATATTTCCAGGGCCTTTATGATTTCCATGTAAGTCACATGATTGCCAGTTACCCATATTCCATAAATGTTGTGTACATATATAACAACTGTATTTCAATTTGTTTTTTAACTTCTACTCGTCTATGTGATGATTTGAACAGGTATCACATGATAATTTACCTGTATATCATATTGCCGTATATTGTATGTGATAATCTGATCAGATTTCACACCTTAATTTGCCACTTGTAAAACCCTTGTAAAAATTATACCAGACATTGTGTGCGAATCTGGTTTTGAACCACAAAGTCTCTCATTTCTGGTCAGCGTAGGTTCGAACCCCACTGCAACCTAAGTTAATTTTTGTGAGTAAGTTTGCCAGTTTACTTGTGGAAGGTTGGTGGTCTTTCCTGGGTACATTGTATCCAGGTTCTCTCCTCCACCATTAAAACTGGCTGCCACCATATGACTGGAAATATTGTTGGGTGTGGCATAAAACACTTGGTGTGGCGTAAAACACTTGGTGTGCGTAAAACACTTTAAAAAATTAAAAATTCAAATTTGTACGTGAATTCATATATTGCGTTTTACAACTTGTAATAATTTTAGTTATTTTAAGTAATCATTTTTTCAGATTTCACATGATGATTTCTCCTGACATTTTATGCAATGATTTCGTCCGATATTTATGATTACCGCTTTAGATATTGGTTGGATACTTTTGTGTGATAATTTGGCAAGATATCACATATGATTATTTCAGCATATGTCTCTTGTGATAATTTTTGCCTTGGTTTTGTGTTTGTGTGTGTGTGTGAAGTTGGGTTTTCTTATCATATGGTGTGTCTTCATTTTCACTGTCCATAACTTAAGCACATTCAGTTTTACTTACACTACATTCATAAGAACTTCTATCAAAATGGTGATTTTGTATGACACAAAGTTCATTGGTTGTATGACCTTCATAAACTTTAAACATAGAAATCAATGTCAAGGTAAGGTCATTTAAGTTCATAGTTGGAATAAATGTAAAATACATTCAGAAATAATATCCCAGCAACTTTACACAGGGTGAATACCAGTATATTTATTATGCTAATCAGTGAAACTAACAACAGGTATGCAGTAATTTTGTATGTATTGATTGCATTGTTAGTTTTTAGCTCACCTGGCTATGCCAGGGTGAGCTTTTGCAATCACTTTGTGTCCGTCCGTCGTTAACTCACTTTCAAAAATCTTCTCCTCTGAAACCACTGGGCCAAATTGAACCAAACTTGAACTGAGTCGTCACTAGGGTATTTAGTTTCAAATTTGTTATTTTCTATGTCGCAGGTCAAACAACATGGCCGCTGTTGCTAAAAATAGAACATAGGGGGTAAATTGCAGTTTTTGGCCAATAACTCCAAAACCATTACAGATATCAAAAATCTGACATAGGGTAAAAGTGATCAGCTTGATGAGATCTACCTGCCATGCAATTTTGAAGAAAATCGGAAAACTCATCTCGGAGTTATAGCCCTTTTTTTGTAAAATTTTCAAAATTTTGGCATTTTTAATTTTTTATTTCAAAAAATGTAGCAGATAGAGGTCAAGTGTAAATTGCAAAAATGTTCAGCATATCAAGATCTACCCACCCTGAAAATTTGAAGACAATCCAAAAACCTGTGTAGGAGTTATTGCCCTTTTTTCACAGAATTTTTTCAATTTTTATGTTTTTCGTCTTCTAACTCCAAAACTATGAAAGATTGTAAATTGATAAAATGTTTGCCATGATGTGGCGACTTCAAAACCGTTGTTGAAAATTGTTCCTTGACCGCCATTTTTAGCTCACCTGGCTTTTGGAATCACTTTGCGTCAACAAACATGGCCGCTATGGCGAGGCTTAGTTTAACATTGGATCCTATAGGAAAATCATCTTCTCCTCTGTAACCACTGACACAAATTTAACCAAACTTTACAGGAATGATGTATGCAAGGTCCTTTACAAAGACTGCTCATTTTGTTCTGATCCTTCAAAAATCATGGCCACTAGAACGGGGCTTAGTTTAACATTATATAGCCAAAAGAAGACTGCTGTGCTGCACACACTGCAAAGTTTTCGCAGAACCTTATTCATTCATTCATGAATCCGGTTCCTGACTTGGAAGAAGAACATTGGATCCTGTGGGAAAATTACATTTTCATCTTCTCCTCTGAAAACGCTGAAGCAAATATAACCAAACTTTAGAAGAATGATGTATTGAAGGTCCTTTACAAAGATTGCTCATTTCATTCCGATCTGTCAAAACCATGGCCGCCAGGGCTGGGCTTAGTTTATCATTGGACCCTATGGGAAAATCACATTTTCATTTTCTCCTCTGAAACCACTGAAGCAAATTCAACCAAACTTTACAGGATTTATGTATGGAAGGTCCTTTACAAAAATTGCTCGGTTCGTCTGATCTTCTCAAGCAAATAACCAGGTGAGCGATACAGGCTCTTGAGAGCCTCTTGTTATTGTTAGGCTTCAGACTGGCTTTGTTACCATACTTATAATATTGAAACACCTGTGAATATTGCATGATCTTTAATATTTTACAGTAATAGGTCAGGAGAAACAGGAAGTTGCAATAAGAACGTCAATTTCTTCCTTTGATAAAGCACAATTAAGGCATGCCGCTACAGAGGAGAAAAACCCACTGCCTGATCAGTCAGGTTGTGATTTTAACAATATTATGTGTGAACTATCTCTTATGCTTAATTAGAACATCAGTTTCTTGCATTATTATAGATCTTAGGCTAGATAATTGACTTAACACTTTGAAGTACCTTAATAGTTAGTTCTATTGGACTAGTCTTAAATGGTCTTTAGGGTTGATTCTTAAGGGGCCATAACTGTGTTTACTAGAAAAATTATTTTGATTTTTTCTACTTTACTACTTGTACTTGATGTACAATAACAAATGAGAGATAAAATACCGGCATAGAAAATCTGATATTCCTACCGATATATATTTTGTGAAAATAAGATCAGGTCCAGTGTGATATGCATATACAAATAGTATGGTTGAGTTAATCATTTGCAATTTTAAAAAATGCCAAACCTGGGTTTATTGTAATTTTCACAAAATATATAGGAATTTAAGAATTTGTATGCCTGTGTATATCTCTTTTTGTTATTGTATATACCAATCTAAGTAGTAAAAACAGAAAGAATTTGAAAAAAGAACACACCTAATGCCCCTTTAACTCCTCAGAGATTTACATGATGCAGAATCCTGCTTATATTACCAGAAAAATTGCATCTGGGCTCTCAAAATAAACCAAGCCAATGTCCACTAAGATGCTCATTTCAAACAATTTATTCCCTTCTTGTATGTCAGCTAATGCCCCTCCTCAAAGATTAACTGATGCAGAATCCTGCCTATATTACTGTGGTAAGTTTTCTCGGTTAACTTGGTTACATGATCAAAAAGAGGTAAAACCTATCAGTTTACCTCATTAGAGAGGTAAAACTTATCAGATTACCTGATCAGACATGTAAAACCTCTCAGTTAACCTGTTCAGACCAGTAAAACCTCTTATTTAACATGGTTATGTGATCATGGAGAGGTAAAACCTATCAGTTTACTTGATTAGAGAGGTACTTATCAGTTACCTAATCATACAGGTAAAATCTCTTCAGTTAACCGGATCAGACCAGTTAAACCTCTCATTGAACATGGTTATGTGATCAAAGAGGTAAAACTTTTCAGTTTACCTAATCAAACAGGTAAAATATCTAATTTAACCTGATCAGACAGGTAAAACATCTTAGATCACCTAATCACCCAGTTGAAACTTCTGTGTTAGCCTGATCAGACAGGTCCTTATCAGACAGATAAAATCTCAGTTCACCTGATCAGACAGGTAAAATTCTGTTAGCCTGATCAAACAGGTAAAATTCTCAGTCAGATTGATTAGGCCGGTAAAACTCAGTTCACCTCCTGATCAGACAGGTAAAACTTCTCAGTTAGCCTGATCAGACAGGTAAAACTCTCAGTTAGCTTGATCAGACAGGTAAAACTTATTAATTAGCTGCTCAAATACTGTATACCTGCAAGTGTTTGCCTCTTTTTAATTTTTACCTTTTTCACCTTTATAGTGAGGGTGAATTTAAAATACAATCAAAACCTTGGAATAAATGTAAAATACATTCAGAAGTAATATTCTAGCAATTTTACACAGGGTGAATACCAGTATGTTTTATTATGCTAATCAGTGAAACTAACAACAGGTATGCAGTAATTTTGTATGTATTGATTGCATTGTTAGTTTTTATTGTTTGGCTTCAGACTGGCTTTGTTACCATACTTATAATATTGAAACACCTGTGAATATTGCATGATCTTTAATATTTTACAGTAATAGGTCAGGAGAAACAGGAAGTTGCAATAAGAACGTCAATTTCTTCCTTTGATAAAGCACAATTAAGGCATGCCGCTACAGAGGAGAAAAACCCACTGCCTGATCAGTCAGGTTGTGATTTTAACAATGTTATGTGTGAACTATCTCTTTAATATGCTTAACTAGAACATCACTGTCTTCATTATTGCATAGCTTAGTCTTGATAATTGGCTTTCATAACTGTGTTTACTAAAACAAATATTTCTACTTGTGCTTGATGTACAATAACAAATAAGAGCTGTACACAGGCATAAAAAAATCTTATATTCCTATATATTTTGTGAAAATAAAGTCAGGTCCAGTGTGGTATGCATATACAAATAGTATGGTTAAGTTATTCAGTTGCAACTGAAAATGTTCCAAACCTGGGTTTTATGTAATTTTCACAAAATGTGTAGGAATTTAAGTATTGTTATGCCTGCGTATATCCCTTTTCGTTATTGTATATCAATCTAAGTAGTACAAACAGAAAGAAATTAAAAGAATAGTACTCAACTAATGCACCTTTATCTCCTCAGAGATTTACATGATGCAGAATCCTGCCTATATTACTAGAAAAATTGCATCTGGACTCTCAAAATAAACCAATGTCCACTAGGATGCTCGTTTCTTGTATATCTATTCTTGTTTCTTAAAATTGTCACAGAATTTCACTGGGACACTGTCAGTATACAAGTAAATAAAGAAAATATATTAAAGACTGTCAAAGTATTTGATAGTCCTATGTAGTAATGGACTCTCAGATTTTTTGTTTGGACCTTCAAAATTTCAGAGTGGCGGTCCCAGGAACTCTAAGATAGGAAAAATGAAGTCAATCAGTATTATCCATGACTCCAATATTCCATGTATACGTGAAAACACAAAACTGATTGAGTACATGTAACTGTATGTCAAATCACAAAACTGATTGAGTACATGTAACTGTATGTCAAAACACAAAACTGATTGAGTACATGTGACTGTACGTCAAGACACAAAACTGATTGAGTACATGTGATTATGTCAAAACACAAAACTGATTGAGTACATGTGACTGTACATCAAAACACAAAACTGATTGAGTACATGTGACTGTACATCAAAACACAAAACTGATTGAGTACATGTGACTGTACATCAAAACACAAAACTGATTGAGTACATGTGATTGTATGTCAAAACACAAAACTGATTGAGTACATGTGACTGTACATCAAAACACAAAACTGATTGAGTACATGTGACTGTACATCAAAACACAAACCTGATTGAGTACATGTGACTGTACATCAAAACACAAAACTGATTGAGTACATGTGATTGTATGTCAAAACACAAAACTGATTGAGTACATGTGACTGTACATCAAAACACAAAACTGATTGAGTACATGTGATTGTATGTCAAGACACAAATCTGATTGAGTACATGTGATTGTACATCAAAACACAAAACTGATTGAGTACATGTGACTGTACGTCAAAACACAAAACTGATTGAGTACAATTGACTGTACATCAAGACACAAAACTGATTGAGTACATGTGACTGTACATCAAAACACAAAACTGATTGAGTACATGTGACTGTACGTCAAAACACAAATCTGATTGAGTACATGTGATTGTACATCAATATGTGATTGTATGTCAAGACACAAAACTGATTGAGTACATGTGACTGTACGTCAAGACACAAAACTGATTGAGTACATGTAACTGTATGTCAAAACACAAAACTGATTGAGTACATGTGATTGTACATCAAAACACAAAACTGATTGAGTACATGTGATTGTATGTCAAGACACAAAACTGATTGAGTACATGTGACTGTAAATTTTTACTTTTGTGCTAAAACAATGAAGATGTAGGTTAGAAATAACCAACATACTGAATTTTATGTGTATAAAATAAAGTCTATACACTTAATTAGATTTTGTATTCACTATTACTTTGATTTTGTATTCACTATTACTTTGATTTTGTATTCACTATTACTTTGATTTTGTATTCACTATTACTTAAATGTAAACATCAGAACAAACAACCTTATCATAGTTCTTTAATTACAATTAAGATTTTAAATTTTCCTGAAGCATCTGCTGCATAAAGTTTGTTTGTTTATTGTTGTTTAACATCCCACTCAAGAATATTTCACTCATATGGAGACGTCTGCTGCATAAAGAAATATCATGTTGGTTAAAATCTCTAAGGTATCAATTTCATGATAGTAAAAAGTCAATTAGACAGGAAAAGAAGCAATAATTTGTATTGTATACAGCAGTCTAACCCAGAAGAATATATGACATAAAATTCCCTACCAAGTCTTCTGTCATGAAGTGTTCACTAGATGTAGGTCACCTAAACATTTTATACCTAACCCTGCATGAACACATTATACACCTTGGTCTGGTATGGTGTTATGGTCATAGAAACCTACTGTTGCTACAACAAGATATAAGATGTTAATTTTCCAGTCATTTGCATTCTTATCATTGTTGTTATTAAATATGGCTAGGAAAGTAAAACCCTGTAGAGTGATCTCCCTTGTATGCGGAATGCCATATTGTATAATTTATCATTACATGACAATAATTTACCTGTAATCAGTTAAAGCAATACTTACAATTTTCTGTTTGATTTCAAAAATAACAAAAATATTGGGTTGTGCAAGTTTGATTATAAAAATCATTAGATAAATATTAGACAATTAAAATGGAGTGATAAAAAAACGATGTCTGATTGCTATGCCAGATTTGATAAATAATTGTGATCTCAAGAAAAAAGTGATAAAATTGATTAAAAAGACTGCCATTGATTGGTCAATATATACATAATACATTTACACTAATAACCATTTACTCTGTTGATGGGGACACATTAAAAAAAAAAAGATAAATAAACCCTTTTGTATAATAGACTTTGAGATTGGTTGCTACTAAACAATGCTTTCGCTGTATTTAACTCACAAAGGGTTGTTGAATGTTACCTTTTCTAAGCTTGGTGATTCTGTCGCCTATTTCAAAATGATTTTTTGTCTCTGAGAGTAATGTTTAAGTCATATGTCATAGATTAAATTCATATCTAAGAGCAAGATGAAGTAGGATTATACATTGTATTTCATTTTTTATTTAGAATTAATTATTAATGCTGATAAACATGTTGAAATTTTGTTATAATATGCTAATTTGGAGTAAATCACAGGAATTATAAGCTCTCATGAGTCAGTTCACATATTTCTGTGGCAAAGCATTATAAACTTATGTTATTCAAGGATTAAGACCAAACTTAAGTTTCAGGAGCTAGTCTTATTTCCAGCTTTATTGTCCTACATGTAAATTGATTAACTAAAGCTTCCAGAGATCAAATGCTGCTGATGTTTTAGCACCCAAAGAGATATTATATTGTCATTCATATGCAACACAAGCTTTTGTTTGATTAAGATCTTATGCTTGTGAACTCTTGTTTGGCATCAAGCTTTAGCATGAGACTCATCATTGCTTTCCTCAACAGCCATTGGACAAGAGAAACATGACTTGGAACTTCGTACATCAGTTTCTGAATTTGATAAATCCACTTTAAAACATACAGAAACCATGGAGAAAAATACTCTTCCTGAAGTAGAAGGTTTGCATATATGTGGATTTTTATGTGCCTTTTAATTGCACTGTTAATGTTTCACTTTTTATAACTTTATGTGGCTTTTACTTGTGGTTCTCTGTTACCAAGTGCTGTAACACCAAGTATTTTGCTTTTGTTTAGTTTATGATCACTCTAACCATAAAAAATATTTCACAGTGATTTTAAAATCTAGTTTGCTTTTTCACATTTACAGTTGATAATGGTGTCACATTTTGACATCAGAATCTAAAACATATTTCTAGTGTGTTTTTTCTTGTGTGTTCACATTTTTACTTCAGAATGTAAAATATATATTTTCATGTTCAAAGTTTTAGTTAATTCTTTAAAACAAATATTTTTAAGAATGATTGGTGATATACATACAAATGAAAACCATCAACTTGTTCTAGATTATGACTTGATAAACATGTACAGTGATACCTTGCTTTACAGACCATCTGAACACACTGATCAAATGCTGTATTATATGGGATGATCTGTTGTACTATACAGTACTTTGTTTTGCCTTGGGCTGTAATTCCCCCATTTCATTGGGTATAAAGAGTCATGTGACTGCCTTTCATGGTTCTATGGATGGTCAGTAGCCAATATAAACCAACAGATGACAATGGCAGATGAATCAATACACAATTCTATGTACAGTAACAATTAAAAACATTTCCTAAATGAGAATACTGTCCTTGACAAAATTAAACAGTTATTATGTTGAGAGAGATCTGTTAGTGTTTAAGGGAGACTCTCAGTCAGCGGTTTGTAGATAAGGCAGAGGGACCCTTGATCAGGGGTTTGCTCATTGGACCTATAATGCTTGTATTATATACTGCTTTGCGGAACCCTTGTTAGTTATTTATATTGTTCTTAAGTTATAGTTCATGTATTTCTGGTGTTTGTTGTGTGGCCTCGGGCCATTATTACAAACCTCAGACATATTACAGGGCCAATACAGCCACCCTCAGGCCATTATTACAAACCTCAGACATATTACAGGGCCAATACAGCCATCCTCAGGCCATTATTACAAACCTCAGACATATTACAGGGCCAATATGAAAACACCCATTCATTAATATAATAATATGGGCCTTTTTCTACATGCACTTTTTTTTTCTTTAAATTGTCCTTAACTCATCAACCCCTGAAAAACCATTGGACTCTTCTGTAAACCAATGACTTGGACCATTTCAAATGTGTTTTTAGGGTTGAATGGGTTAACCCTCTGAAGTATGTAGGATATTTGACCCATTCACCCCAAAAGGAGTTTTCTTAAATTTTTAAGTCTATCCCTGTTAATGAGTTATGGCAGTGTTACACTTTGTTATATACTTGTGCAGTGGAACAAGACCACCCCATCTGCCATGAAAATTTGGTCTGTCAAGACAGGTGGTATCTCATGACAGGTGAAAATGAAAGAATTGTTTAACCAATTGTTTTTCTGGATGTGGTCTTTTATGACAATGTTCGTTTATGACAAGTGGTCTTTTATGACAAGGTCGTTTATGACAAGTGGTCTTTTATGACAGTGGTCGGTTATGACAATGGTCTTTCATGACAAGGTAGTTTATGACAAGTGGTCTTTTAAGACAGTGGTCGGTTATGACAATGGTCTTTTATGACAGTGGTCATTTATGACAGTGGTTGTTTATGGCAGTGGTTGTTTATGACTAGTCATTTATGACTGGTCGTTTATGACTGGTCATTTATGACAGTGGTCGTTTATGACTGGTCATTTATGACAGTGGTGGTTTATGACAGTGGTCTTTTATGACAGTGATTGTTTATGACATTGGTTGTTTATGATGGTATTTGTTTATGACAGTGGTCGTTTATGACTGGTCCTTTATGACTGGTCGTTTATGACAGTGGTTTTTTATGACAATGGTCATTTATGACAATGGTCTTTTATGACAGTGGTCGTTTATGACTGGTTGTTTATGACAATGGTCTTATTTGACAATGGTCTTTTATGACAGTGGTTATTTATTACTGGTCATTTATGACAATGGTCATTAATGACAGTGGTCGTTTATGACAGTGGTCTTTTATGACAGTGACCATTTATGACTGGTCATTTATGACTGGTCATTTATGACTGGTTGTTTATGACAATGGTCTTATTTGACAATGGTCTTTTATGACAGTGGTTGTTTATTACTGGTCGTTTATGACAATGGTCATTAATGACAGTGGTCGTTTATGACAGTGACCATTTATGACTGGTCATTTATGACTGGTTGTTTATGACTGGTTGTTTATGACTGGTTGTTTATGACACTGGTCGTTTATGACAGTGGTCTTTCAAGACAGGTTTCACTGTACAGTAATAATATATAACTAGATATTGGAATGGTAATATTGTTTTAAAAAATTCACCATTTACTATTGAAATAATTTATTTGGCCTCTAGTTTGTTTGTCTTTGGACATGATGGAAGAAGTTTTAATCTACATTTCATTATAGAAAAAGTTAGCATCTGTCATTCATTTTTGTATTTTCTCAAGCTTTTAGTTTTCACTGACATTGAGTAAACACATATTTGGAGTGGTGGCAATTTGCAGTTTGCATATTATTTTGTCTATTGCTGAACTTACAAATAAATCTTTTATATTTTTACACATTTCTTTAAACATTAATCACAATGTTAAAAAATGTATTCATTTGCATATATTATATACATATATAAATATACTTGTGTGTGTGTCAGAAAATAAGATGTTCTCAGAACTTGTATCACTTGTTTAAAGGGGCATTTTTTTTTCAAATTTGTTTCCCCTTTTTACTACATAGTTTGATATAGAATAACAAAAAAGAGATATAAACTGGCATTAAATTTCTTAAATTGCTTGAGAAACCCCGGTTTGACACTTTCAATTGCAATCTATTAACTCCACCTTACTATCTGTATATGAATACTACACTGGACCTAACTTTATTTTCACAAAATATATAGGAATGTAAGATTTGTTATGCCTGTGTAACTGTACAGCTCTTATTTGTTATTGTACATTAAGTACAAGTAGTGAAAGAAGGAAAAAGTAAAAACATGGTACGTTATAGCACCATGACAGCTTACCCAAGTATGTTTTAGCTCCTTGATAATTTACCCAGATATGCTATAGTACCATGTCATCTTACCCAGGTATGCTATAGTACCATGTCATCTTACCCAGGTATGTTATAGCACCATGACAGCTTACCCAGGTATGCTATAGTACAATGTCAGCTTACCCAGGTATGCTATAGTACACTGTCAGCTTACTCAGGTATGTTATAGCACTGTGACAGCTTACCCAGGTATGTTATAACACCATGACAGCTTACCCAGGTATGTTATAGCACCATGAAAGCTTGCCCAGGTATTATAGCACCATGACAGCTTACCCAGGTATGCTATAGTACACTGTCAGCTTACCCAAGTATGTTATAGCACCATGACAGCTTACCCAGGTATGTTATAACATCATGACAGCTTACCCAGGTATGTTATAGTACACTGTCAGCTTACCCAGGTATGCTATAGTACAATGACAGCTTACCCAGGTATGCTATAGTACACTGTCAGCTTACCCAGGTATGCTATAGTACAATGACAGCTTACCCAGGTATGCTATAGTACACTGTCAGCTTACCCAGGTATGCTATAGTACACTGTCAGATTACCCAGGTATGCTATAGTACACTGTCAGCTTACCCAGGTATGCTATAGTACACTGTCAGCTTACCTAGGAATGCTATAGTACAATGACAGCTTACCCAGGTATGCTATAGTACACTGTCAGCTTACCCAGGTATGCTATAGTACACTGTCAGCTTACCCAGGTATGCTATAGTACACTGTCAGCTTACCCAGGTATGCTATAGTACAATGACAGCTTACCCAGGTATGCTATAGTACACTGTCAGCTTACCCAGGTATGCTATAGTACACTGTCAGCTTACCCAGGAATGCTATAGTACAATGACAGCTTATCCAGGTATATTATAGCACCATGAAATTTTACCCAGGTATGCTACACTTCTATGATAATTTACCCAGTTGTCATTTAGTACCATAACAGCCTGCTAATGTGTGTTATTATACCATGGCAGCTTATCCACGACATTGTCAGCTTACACATGTGTACTACAGTACATTGTCAGCTTACACATGTGTACTACAGTACATTGTCAGCTTACATATGTGTACTACAGTACATTGTCAGCTTACATATGTGTACTACAGTACATTGTCAGCTTACATATGTGTACTACAGTACATTGTCAGCTTACACATGTGTACTACAGTACATTGTTAGCTTACACATGTGTACTACAGTACATTGTCAGCTTACACATGTGTACTACAGTACATTGTCAGCTTAAATATGTGTACTACAGTACATTGTCAGCTTACACATGTGTACTACAGTACATTGTCAGCTTACACATGTGTACTACAGTACATTGTCAGCTTACATATGTGTACTACAGTACATTGTCAGCTTACATATGTGTACTACAGTACATTGTCAGCTTACATATGTGTACTACAGTACATTGTCAGCTTACACATGTGTACTTTGGTACAATGACAAATTGGTTTATGACAAAATTTAAATATTACATATATATACATCAAGTTGGATCCATACTTATTATGCAGTAAACTTACTTTGAAATATTTGCACTTTTCACTGAAATAAATTGCATGTGGACCAAAGAGTATAAAATATAAATATAACTCAGCATCAAAATCAGCTTACTTTATTAACATTGCATGACAGTTTTCACTCTAGATTTCATGTATTTATTACATTCATACATGTATATTTATTTTGAAGGAATGCATGTGCAGTGTATGCATGTTTTCTAAATGCTTGCAATCCAATATTATTTTGCAGTTATTGGCCAAGAGAAGCGAGAAGCAGCAATTAGAACATCCATTTCAGAATTCGACAAAGCCAAACTGAGAACTGCCAACACTCAAGAGAAAAACCCTTTACCTGACAAAGCAGGTGTGACCAATAGCTTTAATGAGATCTGTCAGAGCAAAATAATAGACTTTGTGTTTAACTCACCTTCCTGTGTTATACAATGTTTAGTCCTGTATGTGCCAGCACCCTACAGTACTGTAAATCCGTTTTATGTACAATAATTTTATTTACACATAATTTCGAGAGAGTTCACGCTCCCGAAAATAAAATTATCATGTGATAAAGAATGATAATAGTATCGCAAAAACATCATCTCGCAAATAAATTTAGAAATTCTGAATTGGGAAAATAAAGTCCCACAAAAATGTCCTGGTTTACAGTATAGAGTGTACTGATTTGCTATATTCTGTTGGTTGGTATTGAACTAACATACATCGATCCTCGGATTGGGCAGGGAAGTATGTGAAATGGTTACCAACCCGGATACGCTCCTGTCCTTCGGACTGAGACAGTAAAAACCGAGGTCCCGTGTCACAGTGAGTGTCTGCACGTTAAAGAACCCTCACTGCTCAATGGCCATAGGTGTCGAGCATAGGCCAAAATTTGAAGTCCTTCACCGGCATTGGTGACGTCTCCATATGAGTGAAAGATTCTTGAGTGGGACGTTAAACAACAATAAACAAACTAACATACAAGAGTTGATGTTTGACTTCCTAGTGTAATACATGGAGAACTCATTTATTAACCACGCCTCTTCAGTAACTTGTCGTATTCTGTAGCAGAACAGGTGTTTTCACTGTGCCTTTCTTTACCTGTGAATTCCTACTCATTTATAACAATCTTTTAGTCCTTCTATTGTTTGTTATCATAGAGGTATTTAGTGCTTTGAAGTCAAACCAGGTCAGTGTTAGAAGAGATAGAAATTTATGTCAGAAGTACCACAGGCTCTCCTATGACATATAACCCACGTCTTCTTATTACATGTAACCCAGGCCTTCCTGTAAATGTAACCCAGGCCTTTCTGTATATGTAACCCTGGCCTTCCTGTAAATGTAACCGAGGCCTTCCTGTATATGTAACCAAGGCCTTCCTGTATATGTAACCCAGGTCTTTCTGTATATGTAACCCTGGCCTTCCTGTAAATGTAACCCAGGCCTTCCTGTAAATGTAACCCAGGCCTTCCTGTATATGTAACCCTGGTCTTCTTGTAAATGTAACCCTGGTCTTCTTGTTAGTGTAACCCAGGCCTTCCTGTAAATGTAACCAAGGCCTTCCTGTATATGTAACCCTGGTCTTCTTGTAAATGTAACCCTGGTCTTCTTGTAAGTGTAACCCAGGCCTTCCTGTATATGTAACCCAGGCCTTCCTGTAAATGTAACCCAGGCCTTCCTGTATATGTAACCCAGGCCTTCCTGTAAATGTAAGCCTGGTCTTCTTGTAAATGTAACCCTGGTCTTCTTGTAAATGTAACCCTGGTCTTCTTGTAAATGTAACCCAGGCCTTCCTGTAAATGTAACCCTGGTCTTCTTGTAAATATAAGCCTGGTCTTCTTGTAAATATAAGCCTGGTCTTCTTGTAAATGTAACTTTGTGTAACAAAGTATCAGTTACCTAGTGTTAAACCTCTTTATGTGTTACCTCATAGTAAATATTTATCTTTATTTACTAGTTGTCAAAATTTGTCCTTGATACTTTATATTAAAACTTAATATTTGTAAACATAAGGTGAATTTTATTTACCTGGTTTTCAATTTAATATTCTCTCTTACCAGTTGATAAATCTAACAAAGTTTATTTTTCTGTCCCTGCTACCTCATTTTACCTGTAGTGTTTTCTGTCCCTGCTACCTCATTTTACCTGCAGTGTTTTCTGTCCCTGCTACCTCATTTTACCTGTAGTGTTTTCTGTCCCTGCTACCTCATTTTACCTGCAGTGTTTTCTGTCCCTGCTACCTCATTTTACCTGCAGTGTTTTCTATCCCTACTACCTCATTTTACCTGTAGTGTTTCCTGTCCCTGCTACCTCATTTTACCTGTAGTGTTTCCTGTCCCTGCTACCTCATTTTACCTGTAGTGTTTTCTGTCCCTGCTACCTCATTTTACCTGTAGTGTTTTCTGTCCCTGCTACCTCATTTTACCTGTAGTGTTTCCTGTCCCTGCTACCTCATTTTACCTGTAGTGTTTCCTGTCCCTGCTACCTCATTTTACCTGTAGTGTTTCCTGTCCCTGTTACCTGGTTTACCTTTAGTGTTTTCTGTTCCTGCTGCCTCTTTTTTTACCTGTAGTATTTTCTGATGTATGCCACTGATCAGTGAGAGTTACAAAATTTAATTTGCAATATCAGTGTACTTGGTCTAACCTTTTAACATTGAACTTTGGTAAACACGTATAAAGAAAACGTTTCATTAATTTGAGTTGTACCTTAAAAATTAGTTTCCTGTGTAGCATTGCTTTCATAAGCTTACCTTATTATCTATCTAACACCTCAGTGCTGATATATACAGATAATTATTTGAATTTACTCACAGAAATATTGCAAATTATTATTTCAAAACGTTTGAAAAGAATACTTGAAGTATTTTCAAGTCCATGAAAATGATTTATTACACATTTGGTAGTGAAATATACGGATTTATCAATTAAATTTTGTTATTTTTCAGTGTGAAAAATAACACTCCATGCAAAATCATTGTAAACTGTTATTTTCATTTGGCCAATCAAAATACTTTTTAAATTTTTGGACTACTTTTTCTCGTTTTATGAGAAATTTTTCATGAAAAATGTAATAAGTAGAATATTTACCAATTTGTTGTGAATAACATTTTTATATCTGACATTGTGTGAAGCAGAAGAATACAGATTTAACACTTGTGCTATGTACCCCTGTTATATATTATTCTTCTGCCCGGCACAATGAAATAAAGATGTTATTCATGAAAAACTGACAAATATTCTCTGTCATACTTTATTTCTGTGTGTAAATCTTCTCTTGTATGCTTGCATGTAACAACCTATCAATTTATAAATAGTAATAGGTCGGGAAAAACATGAGGTGGAATTACGTAATTGTCTGCCAGACTTTGATAAATCTACACTAAAACATGCAGAAACTGTGGAAAAGAATCAACTTCCTGAAGTAGAAGGTTTGCATATGTGTGCTTTTGTGATTGTTCATTTACTATGCTGCTTCATGCTTTTTCTTGCATGAAATTACAGAAAGTAACAAAATTGGTCATATATATTTTGGATTTTTCTGTAGTACTAATTGTGCACAAAATACTTTTTGAGCTTTATTTCTTATTGATATCAAACTTAGAACTTGCTGTGAGATGGCAAGAGAAAAACTCATAGGAATCTATCAGGTCAAAGATTAGAGTAGGCAAGAGCAAAACTCATAGGAATCTGTTAGGTCAAAGGTTAAAGTAGGCAAGAGCAAAACTCATAGGAATCTGTTAGGTCAAAGGTTAAAGTAGGCAAGAGCAAAATTCATAGGAATCTATTAGGTCAAAGGTTAGAGTGTCTTATATAAACATGTACATTGTTGTAATTATTATGCAGTACTTGACCTTTTGGTGACCTTGTATCCAAAATTATATAATGATAAATACATCTGCCAAAGTTTACCTTAGATCTAGTTCATTCTTACTTTACATCTATTTCATGTACAGTTGAACCCAAATATATCTTGAAATCAAAAGGGAATGAAGTTTTCTTTCAAATAAACAGGGGTTTTAAAATAACAGGTAATTATAAAAGTAGTAAAGGAGTTTGTACAGGGAATCCAAATCATTTCAAATAAAGTGGGATTTCAATGTGACAGGGTTATATATAAGTGGCTTCAGCTGTATTTAGATAGAAAGATGAGATGACTGTTGGCAGACTATCTTTAAAGACAAATCCAGAAGAAAACTTTTTTGAAACTGACAACAAGACTTTGAAAATAAATTACAGCTTCAGTTGTATGTTATATTTTCATTGATTGTAAAGTCAGATGCATGATCTTGTAGAGATACCAAGTTGATAATAGAGGCTTTCCATCATGTAGATTTTACTGTCTTTGAGACTATTCTGAGGTCTGAAAATTATTATCCACAATGAAAATGGTTGTAACAAAATGGCACTCAAGTACTCGGTGTACATCGGACAGAAATCTATTATAGACTATGACAAATGGTTGTGACAAAGTGAGTCTCAAATACTCAGTGTACATCTTACAGAAACGTATTATAGACTGTGACAATGGTTGTGACAAAGTGAGTCTCAAATACTCAGTGTACATCTTACAGAAACGTATTATAGACTGTGACAATGGTTGTGACAAAGTGAGTCTCAAATACTCAGTGTACATCTTACAGAAACGTATCATAGACTGTGACAATGGTTGTGACAAAGTGAGTCTCAAATACTCGGTGTACATCTTACAGAAACGTATCATAGACTGTGACAATGGTTGTGACAAAGTGAGTCTCAAATACTCGGTGTACATCTTACAGAAACGTATCATAGACTGTGACAATGGTTGTGACAAAGTGAGTCTCAAATACTCAGTGTACATCTTACAGAAACGTATTATAGACTGTGACAATGGTTGTGACAAAGTGAGTCTCAAATACTCGGTGTACATCTTACAGAAACGTATTATAGACTGTGACAATGGTTGTGACAAAGTGAGTCTCAAATACTCGGTGTACATCTGACAGACATGTATTATAGACTGTGACAATGGTTGTGACAAAGTGAATCTCAAATACTCGGTGTACATCTTACAGACATGTATTATAGACTGTGACAATGGTTGTGACAAAGTGAGTCTCAAATACTCGGTGTACATCTGACAGACATGTATTATAGACTGTGACAATGGTTGTGACAAAGTGAGTCTCAAATACTCGGTGTACATCTGACAGACATGTATTATAGACTGTGACAATGGTTGTGACAAAGTGACTCTCAAGTACTCGGTGTACATCTGACAGACATGTATTATAGACTGTGACAATGGTTGTGACAAAGTGAGTCTCAAATACTCAGTGTACATCTTACAGAAACGTATTATAGACTGTGACAATGGTTGTGACAAAGTGAGTCTCAAATACTCAGTGTACATCTTACAGAAACGTATTATAGACTGTGACAATGGTTGTGACAAAGTGAGTCTCTAATACTCAGTGTACATCTGACAGACATGTATTATAGACTGTGACAATGGTTGTGACAAAGTGAGTCTCAAATACTCAGTGTACATCTTACAGAAACGTATTATAGACTGTGACAATGGTTGTGACAAAGTGAGTCTCAAATACTCAGTGTACATCTTACAGAAACGTATTATAGACTGTGACAATGGTTGTGACAAAGTGAGTCTCAAATACTCGGTGTACATCTGACAGACATGTATTATAGACTGTGACAATGGTTGTGACAAAGTGACTCTCAAGTACTCGGTGTACATCTGACAGACATGTATTATAGACTGTGACAATGGTTGTGACAAAGTGAGTCTCAAATACTCAGTGTACATCTTACAGAAACGTATTATAGACTGTGACAATGTTGTGACAAAGTGAGTCTCAAATACTCAGTGTACATCTTACAGAAACGTATTATAGACTGTGACAATGTTTGTGACAAAGTGAGTCTCTAATACTCAGTGTACATCTGACAGACATGTATTATAGACTGTGACAATGGTTGTGACAAAGTGAGTCTCAAATACTCAGTGTACATCTTACAGAAACGTATTATAGACTGTGACAATGGTTGTGACAAAGTGAGTCTCAAATACTCAGTGTACATCTTACAGAAACGTATTATAGACTGTGACAATGGTTGTGACAAAGTGAGTCTCAAATACTCGGTGTACATCTGACAGACATGTATTATAGACTGTGACAATGGTTGTGACAAAGTGAGTCTCAAATACTCGGTGTACATCTGACAGACATGTATTATAGACTGTGACAAATGGTTGTGACGAGGTGACTCTCAAGTACTCGGTGTACATCTGACAGACATGTATTACTGACTGTTACAAATGGTTGTGATGAAGTCACTCAAGTACTCGGTGTACATCTGATGGACATTTATTCTGACTGTTACAAATGGTTGTGATGAAGTCACTCAAGTACTCGGTGTACATCTGACAGACATGTATTACTGACTGTTACAAATGGTTGTGATGAAGTCACTCAAGTACTCGGTGTACATCTGACAGACATGTATTACTGACTGTTACAAATGGTTGTGATGAAGTCACTCAAGTACTTGGTGTACATCTGATGGACATGTATTTCTGACTGTTACAAATGGTTGTGGTGAAGTCACTCAAGTACTCGGTGTACATCTGATGGACATGTATTACTGACTGTTACAAATGGTTGTGATGAAGTCACTCAAGTACTCGGTGTACATCTGATGGACATGTATTACTGACTGTTACAAATGGTTGTGATGAAGTCACTCAAGTACTCGGTGTACATCTGATGGACATGTATTACTGACTGTGACAAATGGTTGTGATGAAGTCACTCAAGTACTCGGTGTACATCTGACAGACATGTATTACTGACTGTGACAAATGGTTGTGATGAAGTCACTCAATTACTCGGTGTACATCTGATGGACATGTATTACTGACTGTGACAAATGGTTGTGATGAAGTCACTCAAGTACTCGGTGTACATCTGATGGACATGTATTACTGACTGTGACAAATGGTTGTGATGAAGTCACTCAAGTACTCGGTGTACATCTGACAGACATGTATTACTGACTGTTACAAAAGGTTGTGATGAAGTCACTCAAGTACTTGGTGTACATCTGATGGACATGTATTACTGACTGTTACAAATGGTTGTGATGAAGTCATTAAGAACTCTGTGTACATCTGACAGATGTGTATTATCGACTGTGACAAAAATGTTGTTACAAAGTGACCCAAGTACTCGGTGTTTATTGTAAACTACTGTTATTTGCAATAACTGAATATTTAATATAGAAAATTTTGAGAATTCAAATCTTGTTATAGCAGTGATGTTGTTTAACTATTTTTATACTAAAAATATTGTGTAATCTCTGATGTAATGTATTAATACAGAATTGTGGGATTTAGAACTTTTTCTTGTTTTTCTATCCCACTTACCACAATAAAAAGAAAACAGTGTCGTAAATAACATTTAACATCACTAGTTATCTGTGTTCTTCCTATAGCTGGTGTGTGGACATTTTGACAACTTACTGTTTAAAAACAATAGAACTGTTTTACATGTATGTATAAGTCTGAATTAATTTGTTTATTTAGACCCAAGAACAATAGAAAGACATTTAGCTCATCCACCCTTGTAGCAACATTTGGACTCTCCCATTTCAAGGAATAGTAAAACCCACTGTCTGAATTCAGGAGTGTGTGGCTTAGTATAAAGCATTTATAATAATGTCACATGCAGTATTAACTTGTTCATTCCTTAATAATAATATTTATTTATTTGGGCAAGTCTAAATTTGACCACGTAAGTTGATGAGTTAGTTAATTGTCAGATTGTTTTAGCAGGGATGATTTTATATAATGATAGTCATAATACCTGTAACTTGTTGAAAAACATACATTTATGACGACGGCCCTGCACCATAAAACTTGAGAATGGTGTTGGACACTACTTGACTTTGGCAAATTTCAAGTTTTTGTCCAGCCCTATAATAGTCAGTTGAGATATGTATTGTTATTTAATTCAGTGGTAGAGTTTATCTTTCCAAAGCTTGGTTAATAAATAAAATGTCCTATTGTTAAGTCACCTGAGCCAATAGCTCAGGGTGACCTATTACGATCGTCTTTTGTCTGTCATCATCTGTTGTTAACATTTACACAATTTCGACTTCTTCTCAAGAACCAGTGGACCAATTTTAACCAAACTTAACAGGTACCATCCCCATGTGAAGCTGCATAAAGTTTGCGAATGAAAAGGGGATAGCACCCATAGGGGCCCCAAAAGGGGCCAAAAAGTACCAAAACTTGGTACATCTTTAAAAATCTTCTTCTCATGAACCAATGATCAGATTACTTTCAAATTGTGTATGCATGATTTGTTAAGTCAATATCTACAAAGTTTGACAATGAAAATGAAATCTGTTGATAAACGAGCCACTAGGGAGCACTTCAGCAATGCAGGGTACAATTATGTAACAAATTGTTTAATAACTCAAAACTGTATACAAAGATATATAAGAAAGTTGTTAGGAATTATCCAAGGATCATTTTGACAAAATTTCAAGGTCAAAGGTCAAGGTCACAGACACCTAATTAAATGGAAAATATTTTTTTTGTGTGTAAAATTTTCAACATTTTTGACTACTTATCCAGAACCATTGGGTCAATTTGAACCAAACTTGACAGAAAGTATAGCCATGTAAAGCTGCATAAAGTTCATGGATGAAAATGGGCTAGGACCAAACATGGCTTTCATGGCTAAAAATAGAATGAATGAGTCAGCTTGACCCCTACCAAGACGTCATGTATATATTCTCACAAATAACCAGGAAGTGTAAAAACAGCATGCTACTGGATTTTACCTTGCAAAATATCGTAAATGGTAAAGCTCTATAGACCTAGTTATAAATTTACAACATAAGTAATTATGACAACATAAATAGTATATTGATAGAAAATAAATTGTACAAATACTGATAATTAAAACAGTAGATCTAGGCCTTTCTACATTTATTTTACTGTAAACGATAGGCCTATTTAACTTCGTATAAGGGTCATGTAAAAAGCTTTTAAAATATGTCAGTGGTACATGTACTAGAAAACATGACCAAATGTACGTCATTTCCGGTTTATCGCACCTAGCGGGATATTTGGTAAAGGGCAGCAACTCTTTATAACCCTGCAACTGACTACCTTTTTCACCTGGTATCGCTGATTGGGAGTGTAAAAAAATTTTCATTGTACTTAAAAGAAAGCTTTGATGTGTATCTTATAACAAAAACTAAATAAAATCAACACCGAATTTTCGTGACCATTGACCTTAAAAGCTTATTTCATTTTGGTGGAAATTATCGGGTCGACCCTTATGGGAGTTATTTCCCCTTTTAAGTGGATTTTTCATGTTTTTGACATTATCTTGAAAAGTATAATAGCTAGAGTAAAAGTGTAAGAAGCATGTTCAAAACACGCAAAAGTCAATATGGCCGAAATTGTCAGGTCACCCTTATGGGAGTTATTTCCCCTTTTTTGTGGATTTTTCATGTTTTTGGATGTTTTTGACATTATCTTGAAAAGTGTAATAGTTGGAATAAAAGTGTAAGAAGCAAAAATGTTCAGCACGCAAAGATCTACAAAAAAGTCAACAGGGCAGTTATTGTCATGTTAGTGCTGATGGGAGCTAATTATGTGTTCTGCTCAGGTGACCGTCAAGGCCCATGGGGCCTTTTGTGTACAAATGTTGTATATTTCTGTGAAAAAATAAATTACAAAATAGTTACATGTACTTTGAGAGGAGATATAATTACACTGTAAATGGAACAATATATTTGTGAATGTTCAAAATCTGAATTTTTTGTTTCATGTTGTCATGGTCATTTACCTCAGTAGAATCCATTATTTTCAGGGTTTGATGAATTAATGACATTTTGATTCCACTTACTTCTGACATTTTTAGGAGACAAAATTGTTCTGAAGAAGAGTATAGAGAAGTTATTGTCAGGATCATCACTTCTGGGTTTTGTTGTAGCAGAAAATACAGAACACTTAATTCAAAAGTTCATTGAGAAGAGTTCAGGAAATGAGACTTATATCTTGTCTTGACTTCTGTACTGCCGAATCCTGCACACTCAGCCATAGCATATTTAGAACATTATTGCTATGCTCAGTGACAGGAGATTTTGTTACACTGTGTAATATGACTGTTTACATCTATCATTCAATTCCTCATTTTATTATTTTTTAAAAATCCTATTTCACTCAAGTGTGAAGACCTCTTCAACCAATGAAGTTTGAGCTTTTGAATGATCTGCCCTGGGTTTTTTTTCTGTGTTTGTTCTTTTTTTTTTTGTCTCACAACTTCTACACTTCTGACATATTTCTGACATTAATCAAAAAGCTAACTGACATATACTTTTCTATTTTTAGCGATAGAAAGTGAAAAGAGAGAAACAAACCTGAGGAATTCTATCAGTGAATTTGATAAAAAGGAACTGAAGCATGCAGATGTGGTAGAAAAGATCAAATTACCAAGCAAAGAAGGTAAATTTTCCTTAGCTATATGGTCTATATTCAGTTGATAGAAACCACACAGTATAGATAATAAAGGAAATTATACACATGAATTTTGGTCAAATTGAGAATCAAATATTGGTGTCAGCAATTTGGTTAAGCTATTGTGTTAAGATCTGTAGAGAGAAAATTGTTCAAAGTATCATGTTGTAACTTCATATGATGATAGAACAAGATGACATTAGCTGCTTATGACCTTTGTTTTACCTTGACCTTCACCAACCTTGAAATTCAAATATTACATTATTACTTAGGAATTCAGCCATACCACCTTTAGTGATTTATTGTTTACTTTTATGATGCTGTGTGTTCAGACTTATAAGTTCCCTAACGGTAAAACCAGGGGGTCTGTAGGTTTTGTCTCTGTCAGTCCATTCAGTTCAGTTTTTATGTCACCTGAGCCAAAGGCTGAGGGTGACCTATTGCGATCGTCTTTTGTCTGTCGTTGCGATCGTCTTTTGTCTGTCGTTGCCCGTCGTTAACATTTACACATTTTTGACTTCTTCTCAAGAACCAGTGAACCAATTTTCACCAAACTTGGCATGTATCATCCCCATGTGAAGCCGCATAAAGTTTGCGAATGAAAAGGGGCTAGCTCCCATAGGGAAATCTTCTTCTAATGAACCAATGATCAGATGACTTTCAAATTTTATATGCAGGATTGCTAAGTCAATCTGTACAAAGTTTGCAAATGAAAATGAAATTTGTTGATAAACAAGCCACTAGGGGGCGCTTCAGTAATGCAGGGTACAGTTGTACAACAAATTGTTTAATAACTCAAAACTGATCAACTTTTTGTATAGAAAGATGTATGAGAAAGTTGTTATGAATTATCTAAGGATCATTTTGACAAAATTTCAAGGTCATGGGGTCAAAGATCAAGGTCACAGACATCAAAGTAAATGGAAAATATGTTCTTTTTGGACCAAACATGGCTTTCAATGCTAAAAATAGAACAAATGCATCAGCAATTTTTTTTTATTTAATACATGTATCTCCAAAATTATTAAAGCTTGAGGAAAAACTGTTACCCTAATATGAGTGGCTTCCAAAAAATCTATGAATATTTGATTTTGGTGGAAATTGTCTGGTCGGACCTTATGTGAGTTATTTTCCCTTTTTTGTGGATTTTTCATGTTTTTGGATGTTTTTTGACATTATCTTGAAAAGTATAATAGCTAGAGTAAAAGTGAAACAGGCAAAAATGTTCAGCATGCAAAGATCTACAAAAAAGTCAATGAGGCCGAAACTGTTAGGTCACCCCTTATGGGAGTTATTTCCCCTTTTACGTGGATTTTTCATGGTTTTAACATTATCTTGAAAAGTATAATAGCTAAAGTAAAAGTGAAACAGGCAAAAATGTTCAGCATTCAAAGATCTACAAAAAAGTCAATGAGGCCGAAACTGTTAGGTCACCCCTTATGGGAGTTATTTCCCCTTTTAAGTGGATTTTTCATGGTTTTAACATTATCTTGAAAAGTATAATAGCTAGAGTAAAAGTGAAACAGGCAAAAATGTTCAGCACGCAAAGATCTACACAAAGGTAAATTAGACCGAAACTCTCAGGTCACCCCTTATGGGAGTTATTTCCCCTTTTAAGTGGATTTTTCATGTTTTTGGATGTGTTTTGCCATTATCTTGGAAAGTATAATAGCCAGAGTAAAAGTGAAAGAAACAAATATGTTCAGCAATGAAAGATCTACAAAAAATTCAATTAGACCAAAATTGTCAGGATTTCCCTTATGGGAGTTATTCTCCCTTTTTGTGGATTTTTCATGTTTTTGGATGTTTTTTAATATTATCTCAAAAAGTATAATAGCTAGAGTAAAAGTGAAAAAATAAAAAATGTTTAGCATGCAAAGATCTACAAAAGAGTCAATTAGGCTCAAATTGTCAGGTCACCCCTTATTGGAGCTATTTCCCCTTTTAAGTGGATTTTTCATGTTTTTGGATGTTTTTTGACATTATCTTGAAAAGTATAATAACTAAAGCAAAAATGTTCAGCATGCAAAGATGTGCAAAAAAGTGAAGAAGGTAAAAATTGTTGGGTTGCCCGTTATTGGAGTTATTTCCCCTTTTTGTGGATTTTTCATGTTTTTGGATGTTTTTTGACATTATCTTGAAAAGTATAATAACTAAAGCAAAAATGTTCAGCATGCAAAGATGTGCAAAAAAGTGAAGAAGGTAAAAATTGTTGGGTTGCCCGTTATTGGAGTTATTTTCTCTTTTTGTGGATTTTTCATGTTTTTGGATGTTTTTTGACATTATCTTGAAAAGTTTAATAGCTGGAGTAAAAGTGAAAAAATAAAAAATGTTCAGCACGCAAAGATCTACAAAAAAAGTCAATTAGACCGAAATTGTCAGGTTCTCCCTTATAGGAGTTATTCCCCTTTTTGTGGATTTTTCATGTTTTGAATGTTTTTTGACATTATCTTGAAAAGTATAATAACTAAAGCAAAAATGTTCAGCATGCAAAGATGTGCAAAAAAGTGAAGAAGGTAAAAATTGTTGGGTTGCCCGTTATTGGAGTTATTTCCCCTTTTTGTGGATTTTTCATATTTTTGGATGTTTTTTGACATTATCTAGTAAAAGTGAAAGAAGCAAAAATGTTCACCAGCAATGATCTACAAAAAAGTCAGAAAGATAAAAATTGTCAGGTCACCCGTTATGGGAGTTATTTCCCCTTTTTGTGGATTTTTCATGTTTATTGATGTTTTTTTGACATTATCTTGAAAAGTATAACAGCTAGAGTAAAAGTGAAAGCAACAAAAAAATGTTTAGCACACAAAGATCTACAAAAAAGTCAAATTGGCCGAAATTGTCAGGTCAACCCTTATGGGAGTTATTTCCCCTTTTAAGTGGATTTTTCATGTTTGTGGATGCTTTTTGACATTGAAAAGTATAATAGCTAGAGTAAAAGAGAAAAAGCAAAAATGTTCAGCATGCAGTTATCATCATGTCAGTGCTCATGGGGAGTTAATCATGTTCTGCTCAGGTGACCGTCAAGGCCCATCGGACCTCTTGTTTGTTAAAGTTTTGTAATTGTTCACTGTTCAGTTAATAACAGTTTTGCAGGTAAGGGACATTATGCCCAGAATGCTTCTTAATAATGGTTTTGCAGGTATGGAGATTCTTGTTCATTTTATCATGTGAATTGTTTTTTTTTTTTCTTGAAGTGTTTTAGAGTAATCTCCCTTGACTTTAAAGTTCATGGCTTTATGAAGGTTCTTGTTTATATTCTAGACATAGCTGAAGAGAAGGCTGCAGGAGGAGACAGCAAGTAATAGCCTGAAGGAGAATAAGCTCTGTTAAAGCCACTGAACATTGACCAATCAAATTCTTTCATTGACATTTTGAATGTAGAAGTAAATGTGCAGAAATGTCTTGATTGGTCAAATTATAAGTATGCAGACATAAGGTAAACATTAGGTGAATGGTGTAAATCTATAGATATTTTGTGTTAGTACTGCTTACTGCTGGAAATAAGAATACGAATGAAAATCAGGGACATAAAATGTATGTTGGGGAGGGAAATGAGGTTCTGCAGAGGGAATGCAATGCTCTAGATTTTTTGTTGCAGATGACTTACATCAGTACAATTCATTTAAATTATGTGGACTATTAGGAAAATAATGAGACTGACAAAGTCAAGTAAGAACATTTTCACAGTATGAAATACACAACATCATTTGCCATCACATTGTGTTGTTACATATCTAAAATTTAGCCCAGGGTACATCTGGCAAAGATATGACCTCTTCATGTTCACAATGTATGTTTATATAAAAGTAATCTTTGTAATATGCTCAGAAATGATCATTCTTTGTCCACTTATCTATATTAGTTTATTTTTCTGTCATATTCTGTAATGGTGATATTTTAGGATTTGGAGAAGTAACAAAAATCTGATTGTTCTGTGATTATCAATGCTTTTAGAAGAACATGTTATGACCTTATAAAGCAGTATACCTTGTGTCTGCAGACTTGTAAACTCCCATTGTAAATAGCACATAAAGCAATACAATTTCTTGTTGATGTATTTTATAAGCATCTTTTCTATATAACCACTGTAAGATATTACACAAATAATGATGTATTAACTTGCAATTTCAAATGTGCCTTTTTATTGATACAAGAAGTATTAATGTGAAACAGTTGAAAATTAAATATGGAGACAGTACATTTCTGCTTATATGTCATGTTCTAATGTCATAATTCCATTTAGCTAGTCTTACCAAATGTGATATAATTGGAATAAGCATTTACTGCAGTTACTGTTATAAGCAAATGGAACATTTCCTCCCAGACATTGAAGTAAGACATGACATTGGCGCTGTGGATTGAAGAGATTCTGTTGATCTGTTTATCTATTCTAGTATCTTTAACATTTTGTTTGTGAGATTAACTGAATGTTGCCAATTCATTTTGTAATTATATATAAAAATTATATATTTTTGCAAATTTGTTAAAAAAAAAAATGAAAGTGCATTCTTAGCATTGTCAGTATTTGTTATACATTGTACTTATTTTTAAAGACCATATGAATTGGAAACAAACAGAAATGATAAATTTATATCATCTTGTCAATAATTTTTTTCTATTAATCATTCATATCAGGAAATTTAAGTATAAACTAAAGATATTAATACTGTATTCAACCCAATAATCGTCCAGGGCGCTACAAAAGTTGCGAAAAAGGAGTGAGTGCTTATTTGGACCAATTAATAGTCATACTGATGTAAATGAGTTTTTATAAGGTATGGTGGTAAATTTGCTGTAGTTAATACTGAGGACACCTATCAACATTCTTGTGTTTCTGGTCTATATTTCCTTGTCTACCAGCTAGAAAACCTACCTGACTGTATGTGAAAAAAAGGGAGGGACACTTATTGGGTCGAATACGGTAATATCTTTTTATGTTATGATCGCCTTTTGGGAGGGGGGATTTTTTATTCAGTTTTTTAAAAATAATCTGATATTCAGTACACTTAAACTGAAATGATATTATTTTCCTATTACTGGTAGTCTTTAAGAATATTCACTAGGTTTGATATATTTTGCTAATAAAAGCATTAGAAAAGGTGTTATTAGATATGTATGTCAGCAATGCTTTAGGTACATGATTTCACAAATAAAGATTTACTAAAAGTGTTTGTTGTTTTTCTTTTTATAGAATAGACCAGCTAAGATAATACTCTTTTGAATTGTTGACTAACTGTTGTTTTAAAAACAAAGTAAAAATGAAGAAGTACAAATTAATAATTGAAACTCAAGTCCATTATAACACGACGAATTAGACGTGCAAATGGTCTTAACGTGAAGAACAATTGCGAATCCCAAACAGGATAGGACCAGGTGTCGGGAAAGGAGTCAGCGTCCTCTGCTGGCATACCACACCCGTCGCAAATGTTCCATGGAAACCTTCCTAGTTCAAATTGGGTGAAAAGGTCAAGATCAGTCTTTATCCTGGTGAAATGCATTTGTTTCCCAGATTGGAGATGGACTGGAAATTTGACCGCATTGAGGTTAGTCATGAGTTAAAAAGACATTAGCTGTGTTTAGCAAAAAATCATTTTCGATTTTTTAGCTCAACTGGGCCAAAGGTAATAAACTTTTCATGTTTTCGACTTCTTCTCTGAAACCACTGAAGGGATTTTGATGAAACTTGACAGGAAGCAAGTGCTTGAGGTCCTGTAGTTCGTAGGTTTTAGCCAGATTGACCCTGGGGTAGAATAAGTCCCAAAAGGTACTCCTCTTTAAAAATCTTCTCCAGAACCGCTGCTTGAATTTAAAAAACGTATTGTTTCTGAGTGATCTACATGGATGTATGATTCAAGTTTGTATTTTCATAGAAATTGGAATATGAATTGTTTACGCGTTTTTGAGGTGCAAGAATTTTGCCGAAATTTAATTTCTAGAATTTTTTAAGACTGCAAAAAAAGGGGGGTGCATTTTTCTCATCATCAGCTTTTGTTTCAAAACCACTGAAGGAATTTTGACAGGAAGCAATTGCTCAAGATCCTTTACCAAGTTTATAGTTTTCAGCCAGATCGTCCTGGGGTTGGTCAAAATAGGTCCCATAAGCTATCCCTCTTTAAAAATCTTTTTCTCCAGAACTGCTGCTTGAATTGAAAGTGGATTGTTTCTGGGTTATCTACATGGATTTATGATTCAAGTTTGTATTGTTTCAGACTTTGTCATTTTCATTCATTTTTGCATGATTTCTTCAATTATCTTCCCTTGCATTCACAATGATACATTAAAGTGTTTTACTTGTATATAGGTGAAGAAATGTTTAGTGCAAGAATTTTGCCGAAATATTATTTCTTGAATATATTATGAATTTCTTAAAACAGCAATAGTTATGTTTCTTGGCCAGGTCAACCTACATGTACATATTCTTCTTGGTCTTCTTTCTACATTTGTAGATAGTTCTCAGGTGAGTGATTGAGGCCCTTTACTACTTGTACTTGATGTTTAATAACAAATAAGGGCTTTACACAGGCATAAACAATTTAATATATATTGTGATAGAAAGGTCGGGTGCAGTGTGGAATGCATATACAAATAGTAATTTCCAAAGTGTGTGTCTGGAGCAATTCAAATTCACACATCCCTTTATGCCAAATGCGACGATTTCAATTTCCATATCACGAACTTCCGGGACAGAGTGATGCCGTGAGATTAGTCAGTCTCTGAAAAACTAGATATCCCATGATTCCATAGCCATGATGGCTACCCTTCCTATACTTCCTGTTTCACTACTGACCCTCCCTCTCTGGTGTAGTGCATACAGTCCATATAGAGTAATATCCCTTTTGTTGCATCCCTATAGTCTACACAGAGTAATCTCTCTTTGTTCCACCTATACAGAGTGATGTTTGACCTATAGAGTCTATGCACAGTGATCTCCCCTTTGTTCCACCTATAGAGGCTATACAGAGTGATCTCCCTTTTGTTCTATCCCTACAGTCTATACACAGTGATCTCCCCATTTGTCCCATCTCTACAGTCTATACAGAGTGATCTCCCCTTTGTCCCATCCATACAGACTATACAGAGTGATCTCCCTTTGTCCCACCTATAGAGTCTATACAGAGTGATCTCTCTTTGAACATACTCATAAACTCTGAGTCTTAGTACAAGGTAACATGTTCAAGCTTGACTCACGGTTGCGAGCACGGCCTACCGCTTCCCGCGCTTGCGCACTTGATACAGGACTCACCGACTGTGGCGACACCTACTGCTGATTCACTCCAGTTTCGGTTCTAAAAATAGATTCACTCTTAACCCAAAACTGGAAAAACCCAACTTCAATCTTTAGTCGTTGACCTCTCGTGAACTCATGTGACCCGACCTCTTGTAACGAAGGCTTTCATTGGCTCGTTATCCAATATGGCCGCCCCCACAACTTTCCACTTCCGGTCATAGACACGCCCCCGAACTCAACGATTGGCTCTTTCTACATGGCAACATGACCTCACTTCCGGTATGACGCACTTCCGGTTATGACGTCACAGTCAGCTCTATGGCGTGCCTTTTCAAATTAACCAATCAGAAGCCATGATTCTGATGACGTCATCAAAAAACCGTTAAAGCGCCGCCTATGGCGGAAAATTTGAAACTGCGCGCCATGGAGCTACTTATAACTACTAAGCACCACATTTGAGTTACAGAAAGAAAAAATATCCTTGGGTGCGATGAATCAATATCCCAAAATCGGTTGGAGCTTATTGATTCATTCCACCCTCGGCAGATATTTTTCTATCTGGAACTCAAAGTGGAGCTAGATTCTATTAAACTGATTCCAGTACAGACTACATTGTTATAGCACAATTGATGGCATTTCATGTGTTTACCAAATAAAAAAAAACATCGATTTTTTCTTCTTTTACTATTTGTACTTGATGTTCAATAACAAATAAGAGTTATACACACGCATAAAAAAATCTTATATTCCTATATATTTTGTGAAAATAAGGTCAGACCCAGTTTGGTATTCAGAACTTTTTCCATGAGCAATTGCTTTTATACCCCAATGATGTTCAAAAGATGAAAAACAATCCTTATATTTATATATATTACCATTTTTCAGTGAAACTGTAGTCCACTGGATACTAAATTCATTCCAGAATACTGACTTTGCGGGGGTGTTTTCATATGACGTAATAGCTCAACAGCTGTTTTGACATGAGAAGTAGTTCTCTATTCTGATCACAAATACTAAATGAAATTAAGGTTTAATTTCTTTTTTTATATCATTTTGAACGAAACTAGTGATATGGACAATTTTCAATACTTATTCTCAGATTTAGTTCGCAATTATTAATATTCGACCATTCAGTAGTGGCGGGTTAAACGTTTCAGAAGAGAATTGCCCGAATGGGCCGTGTGCAAATGGCTGATAGGCCTACCATGTGCGATTTGGATAGCAACAGATGATCGTTGTTTACAACAAATTTTCGTTTGAATTCTGATATTTTATCAGTGGAATATACCACAGAAAGTTTGAGTGTGACTGTTAATATTCGTTCATGACAACTGGAGGTAGCCATTCTACTGTACTTGACATTTTTACCAATCGCTGAATCAGCTGAGAAATGCCATATCGGTGATGTTTTCGTAAGTATTTCAGTATAGGCCTACTGTATAGACTAATCCACAAGCAAATCCTTCAAATCAATTGAAACAAGACAAATGCAGATTATGTTGTGAAATAACAAACTTTTATTTATCTGTTTAAAAGATAAATATCCACACCTTCGTTATGGAAAATCCGTGTAGGCCTATAAAGTATAATAGGTCCATATGGCATGTTGTTATTTAGGTCAAGTTAGACTTCAGTATTTACCAGCTGATCATATATTTTATAATGCGAACACGATAGGTCTAACTACATGATATATAGTATCCCGTCAATTTACTGAGAAACCTGTGAACACTGCTTATGCTCGGCATTAACATTACAGGTTGTGAAAAACAAGATGGACCTGGGAAGTAGCCTAGCAATTACAGGATTTGAGGTGAAATGAGAGCCGATTTCACACGATGCGAGTAACGAATTGTTTCTGACAGGAATGTATGGTGACGGCAAAGCTAGCTGTTTATCAGAGATGCTTGACAAAATTGCACAAGAACTAACTCTCCTTTTTTCTGATCAACTTAGGCCTACAAGCAACGCAACTACGAAGCGAATTTTCATTTCTGTGGCCTGTGTTTCTTTTCATAACATGACCTAGATCTATCGCAATATGGGCATGTACAGTGGTGCTACAGATGCAGGCCTAGTCTTGTGTTTTCGATTTCTGTCTATGATTTTTGTTTGTTTTGTGGTATTGAATGGCTTTTAAGATTAAATAAAAAATACGAAATGAATGTGTGTTATTTTATTCTTTATTGATTCATTCATATGTTCAGAGAAGACTTGTCCGATAAATACATGGTCATGGAAAGGATTTCTAAAATGTTATGTATTCCTACGCTAAAAAGTAAAGCGGTTAAACGCTTGGGTCACGCGACGACCGGCTTGTGCTATTGAAATATGAATACAGTCGTTCTATATACTTGCAATGAAGGAAATAACAGTCGGTAAGTAAATATATACAAATAGTAAGGTTGAAAAAATGCATAACCTGGGTTTCTCAAGCAATTTTCACAAAATATATAGGAATTTCTGAATTTTATGCCTGTGCTTATCTCGTTTTTTTTTTGTCATTGTATATCTAAGTAGTAAAAAAAGACATTTTTAAAAGAAAATAATAGTAAATGCCCCTTTAATTTATTGTTAATTAAGAAATGGTGTACATTTAAGTTTAACCCTTTCAACACTGCAGGCCACAATGGACCAGTTTAAACAATAGAAACGAACATACTATCCAGAAACTTAGGGTCGAAAGGGTTAATATATTCCACTGAAATTTATTGGTATACAAGAAAAAATAAACGCCTTAAAATTTCAGTACACCTTTTAATAAAGGAATTAAGGACAATAAAATTACAACAATTTAATAAACCGACAATATTCATAAGTACCCGTTGCAAAAATATAATTGTGTTTTTAAAAAATGCAAAAATCACAAAAGAATCAAGTGAGGGGGCACTTATGATATGAACACGCATGGTAACAACGAATTACAGTGCATTACTTTTAACCTTTTGAATGTTAAAATTTTAAACCACAGCAGGGCAAACTTTTCGCATAAATACAATGGATCATCGCTATTGAGACCACCTTTAGGCGAAGTTCCACAGCTTGTTGTTGTTTTTACAAGGCTGGTGCTTTTACTACCGGTACACTCAATATACTAGAATATCGAAGAGACGGCCAGTACCATGTAGATTAGGGACAACGTTCAACCACCGCACAGTTGTCTCGCATTTCATTGGCCAGGGTATGATAGAAAGCTGAGGTGTTTACTACAACATATGCCGAAAACCTAAAACATGATATTTTGTTACATTGCTTTATCCATCATTTGCAAAGTAATGTAAATATTCCAAAGAACTAAATTAATGGTTAATCATTAAATTGAATTGCAGAATTATTTGTTGAATAGATTAAAGCCAGTTTGATGCACAGTTCTAAGATGCCTAAAAAGCTAAGCTTTGTTAGTTTAGTATAAGGAAAGGCATGAGGAATATTGGATAACACATTTCAGATCTAGGCAGACAAGAAATCGATATAGGTTTCTCTTCGTGTCTGACTGGTGTGGTCATAACCCACCACCAATATTTCGGTTCCGCCGAAGATAACTTCGAGATCAACGGCTCGTTCCTTGTCACCGGTCATATCTGGCATTTCAACAACAAGGCACCCACACTTTTCAACATGTTCCTCGTCAGTATATTTTATATTGCGTTTGGACGATTTGAAGAATTCAAAAATTATTCCTTTTTGATTGGTTATAATTGGAGTGTATGTTTCCCGCCACACTTCATTATGACCGATAACCTCTCCAACTTCCACCCAGGTTTGAAGGATATTTTTGCATAATACCATTCCGTCCGAAACGACTTTTAGATCGTCCCTGTGTGTCCCTTCTTCAAAAGGCAGATATGAACCAACACCGTATGTGTACCGACATATTCTTTGACATATTGAGCTTGGATCACAGCCGAATGCGACTGCGCCTTTCACAACCGACAAACTGGCCTCTTCCGGGATCAAGACAGTCACTCTGCTGGAAAAACACTTTTTCAGAGACGTTTGAAGTCTCGCCGACTCTGCAAAGCCTCCGACTAAGAATATATAATTTAAATCTCGCAGTTTAGGTCTCTGTAACAAGTGTTCAATATGGTCATTAATTTGATTCAGCGAATCTTCAAATAGCGATGCAACTACAGCAGAAGGCAAAACCAATTTTCCAGACGAAAATTTCACTTGCGAATTGGAACTTGCAGCATATTCTTTGATACATTCTTGTACAGATTTTCCTTTATGTTTGAAATTGCAGAAGTTATATGGCAAAGATACTCGTACACTTTCGCACTCGCCTCGCTTTTTGATTTCAAAGTCTTGCAAAAATTCGACGTAATCTTTTGGAAACTCTTGATGGAAACTCTCGATGAATTCATCACTAAATATCCGATTAAGTAAAAGAAGAAACTGCCGGTCTATAACAGTTCCACCCCATGCGCCTCCGGTTGCTCTGAATAATTCTCGAATTTTGCCATCTTTTCGGACTTTGTGAGCGACTATGTCGATAGTTCCACCTACGTAGAAATATAAAAGGATGCTTTATTGTCCCATTCTCGTAGAACAAATATAGAATTATATTCTCTTTGGGGAAGAAGTACAAAAACATCTATATAAACAATCTTTGTTTTAACAGAAGTCAGTATACCAACATTTGGTCGCGGTGCTGATTTTACAAGCAATCTATAATTGTATACTCATTGTGGAATATTAGAGAAAAACACGAAATATCACCTACGTATTGCGAAGAACTACGAATTTAGTGCCGGTTTTTACCAGTTCGGGTGGTCTACTGTCTTTATGACAGTGCGTCGACCTATAATTATGGGATAAATCCTCGCCATAATCGAACAGACAATTCAACAGACAATGAAACACTGTAATTACAAACAAGATCACTACAACGACCATAAAATTTGCGAAATGTTTAAATTTAACGCGATTCATGATGGCCCTGTGACAAAAACTTGTCAGTTTGCTTCTGTATAATTATGTAATGTACATTTTTTTTTAACATGCTCTGGCATATCTGATCAGCTTATGTAGGCGAAAATGGATATTTATCCTGAATGTGAAAAGTTTAAACTTTTATTTTAAAATAGGTCTTAAGTTTAAAAGTTTGGTTTTATTTGCATTGGAATCGTCTTTTACGCCACACTCAATAATTTTCAGTTATATGATGGCGGCCATTTTTTTGTTGTGGAGGAAAATGTACTCGGGAAAGACCACCGGACTTCCACAAGTAAACAAACTTTCTAATAAAATTGACTTATATAGCAGCGGAACTCGAATCTGCGCTGCACAGAGGTGAGAAACTCCTTGGTGCAAATCGCAATGCTCTTACCAATCACACTCGGAGAGACCCTAAACGTTTTTTCTGTTTTTGTTTGTTTGTTTTTTGTTTAACGTTCCACTCAAGAATCTTTCACTCATATGGAGACGTCACCACATGCCGGTGAAGGGCTTAAAATTTTGGCCTATGCTCGGCACTTACGGCCATTGAGCAGCGAGGGTTCTTTAACGTGCCGACACCTACTGCGACACGGGACCTCGGGTTTTACTGTCTCATCCGCAGGACAGGAAACCAACCTGTCGCCGGCTGGACTCAAACTCACGACCTCACAATCAAGAGTCGAGCGCGCTACCGACTGAGCCAGGCTGGCTCTTTTTTCTGTTAAACTGATATGAGCTGTCGTAGGTGATTAGAATAACAAATGCATGTGTAAAATTGCAACAATCTTGCCAAACGTAAACCATAACATCAGTTATTCTTTGTCCGCCATTACTTTGAGCATTGCAAATTAACTTTAGGTAATTTTTATAAAGATTACCGAGTGTCCAATAAACACGTGCTATTTGCAGTTAATACACATTCTATTCTTATTACCCTTTGCGTTTATTTTCGTACATCATCATTTCATACCTAAGTCAGGCAAAGTTGGTCTTTTTCGTCGTTTTAAAACATTCGTTTCTGAAATTGTCCACGTGCCGGGTATATCGGGTGATCTCCACCCATTTTTAACTCGTCCCATTGCATTCTCGGCTTTATCACTCTTGACACATGATCATGAGCTGCCCAACTCCACTGGACATGGCGGCACGATTGTAAAACATGAGCTACGCATACTTTTCACAGTTATATTGTTTTGATTTTGTCAATGTCGGCATTCAGGGTAACATTAAAGATCGCAAAAAAATTCTTTAGTGACCTGATATATTTATTCATATAATCATCCGATTTTCTTCAGGTATTTAAAATAGCGTCAAAAAACATATATTTTACATTATACATGTACTTTCCAATAGAAATCACGTCCTGTATTTTTAGAAATAATATAAAATATAAAACACATAAAAATCGGCCGACCTTAATATAGTCCGAGAGCGTAAAAGACCGAGTTCCCGTGACCGAATTAGGAAGTACATTTGATATGGCGAAAGAGTTTATCTGAAAGGTCACTGCATACTGAAATACAGCTGGATTTTTAAGGTACGGGAAAACTTAAATTCTAATAAAACAAATAACTTCGGAAAGAAGTTCTTTTACAACGTTTCACATGTTTGATAATGTATTTGAACACGCATTTTATAATATTCTCGACTATATGTCAGGGGACAAAATTAATCATTATGACAGCTTATATCGCTTTAAGACCAACTCATAAATAAGTACATGTATTGAAAAGTATTAAATTTTTTGTACAAAAATGATACAATTAATTTGTTAGTCAATGTAGATATAGGTGCTAGTGATGTGAGTGTAAGTTATTCGACAATAAATAGAGATCTTGCTAAACCAAACTTGTCCATATATTTCAAATTACTCTACACATCCGCCTTGAAATACATTTATAAAATCTCATGAACAGATACGTACCACCTGCGTCTACAACAAGGTATTTAGTTCCGGGTTCAAATGAGGGTTTGAATACTTGGTCGTCGTTATAACCCACGAATGTGTCAGCTGGGATAGTTCTGCATGTCAGACTAGCAGCTTCTGGTTCCAGAGCTATCAACAACTGGTTACTGTGGGTATGATCAATCAGACCTCCCTGAAATGTAGTCTCTAGAATGTGACAGCTGTTTAATTTAAATTATTTCTCCGTTTTCTGTCTTTTTTATCATGCATATATTCTATTGTATTGATTTTCATTTGTCATGATTACGTGACGTATACAACGTGTTATTTACTCTCTGATCATACACCCAGAATTCAAAGATTTTAATTCTACTAATTATCATAAGAATAAATTAGGATTGTGATTTTCTAAATATTATTATTATGATGTACTAATACTATATTATGATGTACTAATACTATATTATGATGTCCTAGTGCTATTATATGTTATGATGTCCTAGTGCTATGTTATGATGTACTATTGCTATGTTATGATGTACTAATACTATATTATGATGTCCTAGTGCTATGTTATGATGTCCTAGTGCTATGTTATGATGTCCTAGTGCTATTTTATGATGTACTACTGCTATGTTATGATGTACTAGTGCTATGTTATGATGTACTAGTGCTATGTTATGATGTACTAGTGTTATGTTATGATGTACTAGTGCTATGTTATGATGTACTAGTGTTATGTTATGATGTACTAGTGCTTTGTTATGATGTACTAGTGTTATGTTATGATGTACTAGTGCTATGATATGATGTACTAGTGCTATGTTATGATGTACTAATACTATATTATGATGTCCTAGTGCTATGTTATGATATCCTAGTGCTATGTTATGATGTACTACTGCTATGTTATGATGTACTAATACTATATTATGATGTCCTAGTGCTATGTTATGATGTCCTAGTGCTATGTTATGATGTACTAGTGCCATGTTATGATGTCCTACTGTTATGTTATGATATACTAGTGCCATGTTTTGATGTCCTAGTGCCATATTATGATGTCCTAGTGCTATGTTATGATGTACTAGTGCTATGTTATGATGTCCTAGTGCTATGTTATGATGTCCTAGTGCTATGTTATGATGTATTAGTGCTATATTATGATGTACTAATACTATATTATGATGTCCTAGTGCTATGTTATGATATCCTAGTGCTATGTTATGATGTACTACTGCTATGTTATGATGTACTAATACTATATTATGATGTCCTAGTGCTATGTTATGATGTACTAGTGCTATGTTATGATGTACTAGTGTTATGTTATGATGTACTAGTGTTATGTTATGATGTACTAGTGCTATGTTATGATGTACTAGTGCTATGTTATGATGTACTAGTGCCATGTTATGATGTCCTACTGTTATGTTATGATGTACTAGTGCCATGTTATGATGTACTAGTGCTATTTTATGATGTACTAGTGCTATGTTATGATGTCCTAGTGCTATGTTATGATGTATTAGTGCTATGTTATGATGTACTAGTGCTATGTTATGATGTCCTAGTGCTATTTTATGATATCCTAGTGCTATGTTATGATGTCCTAGTGTTATGTTATGATGTACTAGTGTTATGTTATGATGTACTAGTGTTATGTTTTAGCACTTTTTCAATTGCAATTAACTAACTCAACCTTATTATTTGTATATGAATATCACGCTGGATCTGACCTTATTTTTTGATTTGTATGCCTGTGTATAGCTTTTATAGCTAATGACCCTTTATTATAGTACAAATTAAATAGTTAACATATTTCTTAAAGACGAGAAGCATCATCGATTATACAATGCTTTGATTTTAACAGATCTATCACCAACCTTGAAAGCGGCTTCACGCATGAATTGTTTTGCATTTTCGTCCCAAATAGCAGGGACAGTTATAACCCATCGGATTGACTGTACTTCGGGCTCGTACCCCATAGTTCCCGCTAAATGGCGGAGTAAATGATTTTTCATAAACCAAAGGGATTTAGCAAAAACGTCAACAGCAAGTTGTTCTTTTCCTGTCGCATCTTGTAGAACTATATCAGCATTTAGAATCTGAATAATGACAATGATTAGAAACAGATATAAAATTGACCAATTGTTAGATTTCTTATTTTACTGTTGTTTTAGATAACGTCAAGATTATTTCATTTATATTGAGATGTCACCAGCTTTAGGTAAATTGCTACAAATTTAGACCTGTGCTATGGACTGACACCAATGCAGTGATGGTTCTGTTATGTGTCACGCCTCCGCGACACGGAACCTCGGTTTACAAGACCCGTGACTTTCACTTCGTATGACGAGCGCTTGGTGATGAAACAGTCACTAACATTTTAAAAGTATAAGGTATGACCCGTCTGGGTTCGAACCCGGAACCTTTCGCTTGCCAGTCGAGCGCTCTACCACTAGACAAATGATGAACATTTCGTAGAACGACGTGCTAAACAATGTTAATTTAATCTCGATATTGATTGTTGTTCCATATGTTTTAGAAACTTTTAAATACTTCGACGATAAAAAAACTTAGACATTAAAATATCGTAAGTGTCATAGACCCAGCAATTAATCATTGTAAAAGAATACACTTACCTTGTTATTGAAGAGTCTCATCTTAAACCGATCGAAGTAATAATAACTCGCAACCTCATCCTCAGACAGATCGTTATACTTGGAGACTGCCTCAAACCCAAACGATTCGAACTCGCCATCCGGATTGAGAAGCAAGCAAGTAGGTGTTTTCTGCAAAAGGAATCCCTGCGTCTGACCCCAGTTCCTGTTCGTATAGATGTTACTTTTATTAGAAGTCAAAGCGTAGGCATAGCCACTGAATGTGGTACCAAAATCAATTGCCGAAATAATTTTGTAGACATCATCTTCCGTTGAGGAGACGGTTAAATCTTGTAGTTGCTCACTGTCAACGCTGGATTCAGATATTTTTTGTTCTTTCTTGTCTTCTTGCGTCCCTGTGTCTGTTGCATCCGTGCTTTCTGCGTTCTCCGCCATTGTACATAAAATATCCTCCTTTGTTATGTGTGGCTATCGACTATTTTCTTCATAGTATTGGAGTGAGAGGCGTCAACGAAGAAGGAAAAATCGATGGCTCATGACATAGAGTATTCATTAACATTTTGATAATGGAGTCTGTTCACTGGTTCCTGATGAGATGTATGGGGACTATCGATCCAATGTGTTAGTCATATTTGAATTGATTTTCATAAGAAGGCAAAAGTAACTTTCATGCCAATATGCTTCCATCCATTCTTGCACAACTAAATGATTATCATATAGTGCAAGAATAAAATATTGGTTACTCGGTGTTTCGTGAATTAATTTCTTTATGACTGCCTTTGTGCGAATATGGACAGACAGACAATGAATCGCGCGCACCAGAGTATCATGCGATTTTCATGTGGAATATTTCAATTTAGATATTTACGTTGGATTTAAAATATTGTTTTGTTATTTGAGCTTTTCAAGATATTTTCGACGTGAATTCACAGATACGATTCGGACTGACAGGTGAGAAAAATGAATCAAACTATCAAATTTTGTATATTGTTGCTCGAATAATTATAAATGCAGATTTAGAATATGTAATGGAAATCATAGAATATTTAATACACACACACACACACACACACACAGATATATTACTACGGCATAGTGGTTAGAGCGTCGAGCACAGGGGCCAGACAGTTGGTGCTGTAGGTCGGGAGTCACAACACAAGCCAGGATATGGTGGGTTTGTATGTGCTTTGTCGTATCTGTATCTGTGCTTTATATCCGTCATATTTCAAAAGCATGCTTCCTGTCCAGATTGATAATTTTTTGACGTTTTACAAGGATCAGTTTGGATTTCTTTACTATGTTACGATGATGATTTCAGTTAATATTTTGACATATACTTGAATTGTTTTTCCATACTCTGGTACAGAGGAATTTACATGTATACAAAATGCTGTAAAGAGTCATGTGGTATACATAATCGGTAGAATTATTGATCATGTTAGTGTGTATGTGTGTAATATGAATAGCTTTGTTTGAAAATATGATACCGATGCTAACAAAGCGCCACTGGCTGTAAAAATAATTCTCATCCAATTGTTATCCGATTTCTAACGTAAAGTTATCGATTTTTAAAAGCAGACGACAATGTGGGTGATTTGCTCATGAGTCACTCAGTTTACATGTTTATTTATATTTCTTTGCGATTCAGTATATTTTATCTTTATCTCTCTCTCTCTCTCACACACACACACACACACACACCTGCACATATGAACTCTTCAGAAGGTTTAAGCAGAAAGCTGATGTTAATTTGTAACTTGTAATTAGGTTAAAGCATAGGTTTGACAAAATAATGATTGAAATCTTAATCTGTATTTCAGGAAATCCGAAAGATATACAATGGCAACAGACCCGAAGAAAAAAGACACTCTTGCAGAAGCAAAGAACTTCTGTGATGGTCTTTCAAACGTTTTCATGCTCAAGAAAAGAGACCCACAGACAAGGCATCTTCTAGAAAAGGCGAAATTGTTAATAGAAACCTTGGTTACAGAGAATCAGAAAATGTGTAGTAGTAAACCGGGGACCCCACGTGCAGCTCGCTCTAGTGGTGGTATGGGTCAATTATGGGTAAAACTGGACGAAATGAAACGTGAAAATGAGGAACTTCGGAGGCAGCTCGGAAAATCGCACGATGATAGACCAAGTAGTACCTCATCAAAACAACAAGGACCAGGGGAGGTAATAATATCCGAACTTCACAAAGTAAAGAAAGAGAACGAAACGCTGAAATTTAAAGTTGATAAACTGCAGACGACAGTTAAAGAAATGGAAACCATAGCGGCAAATGTACAAGACGAATACAAACGAGCAAAGATTGCACAGGAAACGACCCAAAAGTCCATGGAAACGGTGTTGAAAGATTACAGGCAAATGGAGGACAGTTTAAAGTCAGCAAAACACGAAAACGACAGTCTAAAACAAAAGTTAGTTTTGAATGTAATTCTGTAATGGTACTTTGTCTTTAGTTTGTTTTAATAAAAATATTAGAAAATACCTATCAGAGCCACAGGCAGAAAACTTTCTGACGTTCATGTACGTTCTCTGTTTGCTTTGTACCCATGGCCTGAATCTTGATATTTTACCTAGAGCTAAAATCTTGTTGTAAAATGGGAGATAATTTTGATTAAAATAACTGTTCAAATATTTTATTAGCAGAGTGATTCATAATTATTGTTTGTGTACTAGTATAATGTATGTTAAATTAAGATTTCTCTTTCATACCTCAAATGTAATAGAAAATATTTCATTTTCATTGACTATCATAGTCGGCGGTTTCATATCCTTCGTACTGGTGAAAAAAAATAACAAGTACGCCAAAAACTGATAAGTGAACCTTTCACATTAACCACTGCTGAATAGAACGGGAACAAATCATTTCTTCATTGTGTTTCAGGCTCACAAAAAGTGTTAAACCAATGATGCGAACAGATAATCGCCATGTTGAAAACCTTGGTGAGAAATGTCGACCTTCAAATATCGCTCTCATGTACAATAATCTGGAAAGCCAGGAATGGGTAGACGCAAAAGAATCGTTAGAGGACGAAACTGATTTTGAAGAAGAGGACATAGCACAATTCCTTTGTGCATGCGTAATGGTAAGTAATATTTGTTACGAATAAGAGGTATACAGTAAAATTTGCTTTTGAGACCTTCTGTGTATAAAGATCACCTGGTCATACAGACTGTTTTTTGCTATCCCCAATAGTAACATTTGTGTACAAATCAACCTCTGTATAAAGACCACCTCCTTATAAAGACTGGTTTTGTTGTGTCCGTAAGAGGGTCTTTATCTACAAGTTTCATTGTATTTGTTTAAGTTCAGTTAACTTTGTTGGAGAGAATATTTTCCTCGGTAAACGAAGAAGACTGACCTCTTACAACGTGGTTGATCCCAGGAGCATAGAGTATAGTAGGTTTTCATAAATTATAAAATCAACATTTATGTTTTACTAGAGATGTACATATGACTTATCTAGCTTATCTATAATGTCACGTGATAATCCGAACTTGGTCATCATAACGGGTATCTGTTGCTAGTCTTTATAGAAATATCCTTAATGATACGATATAATACACTTAGTAAATCCTGTTACACAAAATTTAGCTTTCCCATAAAACATATTCCAGTGTCATTGGCAAGAACTCTAACCACCCGTCAATGTACATATTACACTTTCTGTAATCTTTCTCCTTTAAGACTGAGTAAACCATTCGGTTTTCTGTTGATACATCAAGGGGTAAAGCTTCCTGATATCTACATGTATTTGAGGTTTTTTTCCTCTTATGTAAAATCAATCTGAAAGGCCATACTTTCATCACATGACTTTTTTTTATATATCTCTATGACTATAACAGGTAATGCAAACAAAGACCTGTATTAATTAAACATTCATACAGATGTTCTATAAAACAAGAGTTTTGTAAACATGCCAGTACTTAGTCCGACCTCAGCATGTCTGGCGGAATGGGTGGATGTTTGTTCCAAGTTTAAACCTAAATATTTATCAAATTACCTAATCAATTATGTGCATATTTTGATTTACATTTCATTTATTTTTAAGACTGCGTTTCACACAAGCAAAGAAGTATATGATTCATTAAAGGCAACGATAGCTGAACTAATCAGAAAGCCAACTCTTGCAGTAAGTACAACTTGAATGTCCAGATCAGGCTTTCATGATATATGTAATAGGAACAGTGATAAATATGGCTATTTTGATATATTACTATAAGACCACTATTGTAAATACTTGCATTAACCTGCTTAGATAATGCATTTCACCTTATGTGGTCAGACCATTTGTCATTTTAAAAGCAGGTGTGTTTCTGGGCCCTCGGTCACCAAATGTAATAGATACTCAAGCCCAACTTCTATCTTATAACTGCATCTGGGTGTGACCAAATAAGAACATAAACAATAATTGGTCAATTTATTGTTTTTCTTTAAAAATAACTTTTAAAAAATGCCTAGAGTATGGAATTAAAGATTTGAGTATGTAATAAAAATTTCATATAAATTCTGAAGTTTTATTCAAATGATATTCAAAATTAATTTTCATCGTCACATTTAATTGGATGATCAGAATTTATATGAAATTTTTATTACATACTGAAATCTTTAATTCCGTACTCTAGGTATTATTTAATTATTTTTAAAGAAAAACAATAAATTGACCAATTATTATTTATGTACTTATTCGGTCACACCCAGATGCAGTTATAAGACCTATAGGTTGTATATATATACAAACATTCTAAAGATGCAGCATAAATTCTGTGATTTCATCTTAAAACCAGTCAGGTGAGCTTAGGTATCGAGTAAATTTGGTAACTTTGGGCCGTGGCGAACTTGAGTTTTGAGCACATTTGATGACTTGGGCCCTGGTGAGTTTTGGTCCTGGTAAACTTGAGTATTAGATATACAGTCTAACGCCGATTATCCGGACTGAATGGTAGACACATAAAAAGTCCAGAAAATCGGTCAACCGGATGATCGATCATATTGTTGAAGTCCGTATATCGCAAATTTAGATAGTGTTAAGTTGGTCATTCTCTGTGATCATGTCACTGAAGAAACATCGATGTTTTCACGGGCATGTTGTTATTTTTGATGATTTAAAGTAAAAACAGCGATTTATAAAGCCTCTACTGGTAAAATATAGACCTAACATGTGTGTATGTATGAAAAAACACGATTTCACTTCATATTAAATTGCATGACTGAAATTACGTGTAGAGCTAGATCCTTATGTAGCCTATTTAATGTCATTAATTTTACACCTACAGATGTTCTCCCGTTAATAGGAATGGGAAAATCACGTAGGTGCTAGCTCATTGACATTATTTTAAGCCCTAAAAGTCACTGTGATTTGAAGAAATCTGACACTTTGGTCTGTTGCAAACTCCTTCGAGTCTTGACCTAGATTTCCATAGCATAAGGCCCGATAAGGGGCGCCTGTACCACTTTGCTTTAATCATAATCAAATTCCTTTTAAAGCTATTATTTTTTCTAGCCGTCAATATCTTAATTTTGTACTTGACAAATCAAGTTTAAACAAGTTGCACAGGTGAAAAAATTTAATTTTCCATGACTTGGTAGTGTCATTATTGTGAACTTTTTTTTACATGTCCTCCCGTATCCACCCCCCCCGATTTTTAACAACTTGTGGACAATCGGTAACACATGCTTCGCTTGCGTTTACCCATAGGACTAATAAAGTTGAAAACAAAATAAGGAGTGTGAAACTGATATTGTATATCGGTAAGAAATATTATTTAATGATTGAATCTTCTTTACGGACGCTTGTTACGACACTTGCGACCGTCAATGTTGAAGTAGCCTATTAATATGTCGGCTGTTTTTGAAGGTCTTAGTTTTATCTCAGATCCCCTACAAAGGCTAAAACAACTCAATTATTTAAAACAATAAACAGAATGACTGGTTTTCTGATGCTATTTCAATACTTACAAGACATTTTGTGAAACTTTTGTCAGTGAATTTACAGAATGCACGTTACGATTTTTACCTTGGTAAAAGTATTGGGGGACATGGCATTTGTCCGTATGAGCGAAAAATCCTGATAATCGGCGTCCGGACAATCAGCTTTAGACTGTATTTCGTTTGTTTGTTTGTTTATTGCTGTTTAACGTCCCACTCAAGAATATTTCACTCATATGGAGACATCACCAAATGCCGGTGAAGGGCTTGAAATTTTGGCCAATGCTTGGCACTTATGGCCATTGAGCAGTGAGGGTTCTTTAACGTGCCGACACCTACTGTGACACGGGACCTCGGTTTTTACTGTATCACCCGAAGGACAGGAAACCAACCTGCCGCCGACTGGACTCAAACTCACGATCTAGAGTCGAGCGCGCTACCGACTGAGCTAGGCCGGCTCATATATTTGGTAATTTTGTGTCCTGGCCGCAGCACCATAAACTTGAGAATTTACTCAAGTCTGAGAATATTCTCAGCTTGGCCTGCTCAGCCAATCACATTTCAGGATTTGTCAAAGTTGAGTAATTTTTTTTACTTAAGTAATTCTTAACATTTATGGTGCCAGAACCTGGTGAACTTGTGTATTGAGTAAACTTGGGTCCTGGTGAGCTTAAGTATTGAGTAAATATGGGAACTTTGGGACCTGGTGAGCTCGAGTTTTTAATGAATGTGGTGAGTTTTGGCCCAAATCTGGTTTCTCTGAGATTTCTTTAAAACACGTGACTTTCTTTGTCATGTACTTGGTGTCATGTACTATCATCAACCCCTGTGGTAACACTTAGACTCAATAAATAGTAATGTCAGTTATCATAATTCAGGAGTGCATATTGCATGTAAAATTATTTAAACATTTTGATTCTAGATTATACTACCCGACTTTTTACAATAAACACAACAATTCCTTGAAATGGGTAGGTCCAAATGTGCCCTCGGTGTCGTTGAGCTAATCAATAACTGCTGCATAGATCTATATAATTGTGTCAGTTTATAATCTTCACTTTAATATGTATATTTTTTTCTGTGATAATTCACTTATATAAATTGTCAATAGGTAAGTGAGTCATTACTGGGACAGAAAAATGGAAAGACAAAGTTGCCAGAGGATATGACTGATAGTATAGGACAGCAGCTAAGACAACATTTTGATGAAGTTGACTGTGACGTCATGGTGGCTGTATGTATATTGAGATAAGGAACAACATAAATTGTATCCTCTTAATATTGTATCCTCGACACTGATATAATTGAAGTTCCAGGGTGTAACGAGAAAGATTCCAACCAATAAACAACTAAGATTGAAATTACAATTAATAAATTTATTAATAAACAAAAACTTAATAAAATTATATCAATGATCCGCACCCAAAACAAAGATAAACAAAAATATAATAAAAAAAAAATTCACAAACAAACACACAAGAATATTATCAATGATCCACCACATGCCAAAAGCCAAAGACTTAAAAAAAAATATACAAATTCCGAAACAAAAAATGGACTCGAATCACGACCTTAGTCACTAACTTTGTTTGAATTTCACAATGAAATAAACAATAACACTTTGAAACTTGAGATCAATCACAAATAGCGACAATACAAAAACAGAGCCAGTGAAATTTGAGATCATAATACTAAAAAAAATCAACCACACTGAAACTTGGGAGCAATAATACGTCACCCACAAAAACTTCAGCAATTACGGTGAAGGGAAACTTGAAATCACTCACTAGCAATAATACCTAAAAAAATTTTGGCCTATGCTAAAAAAATCAACCACACTGAAACTTGAGATCAATCACAAATAGCAATAATACTAAAAAATACTGAAACTTGAGATCAATCACATCAACTACACTGAGCAGCAATGATACAAAAAAAAAAAAAGCGAAATTTTCCTTAACGTACCCGACATCCTACTAAGATTGACACGGATAAACCTCTGAACAATAGAAATGTTTTTATAAATGTTAAAAAAAACTATCATTGTTTCGATCACTTCCGGTACACACAGTCTGAATATACAAACCGGGGTAACCTCCATAAGTTTCTCGCGCCTGTGTGAGCAAGCTGAAAAGACCTCGACTTATTGCCGAACTCGTATCTGTTTATTGCCTCACGATCAATTGACAGTCTTAGTTTTAGTGGAGTTTGCGGGCTCATGGTACATCGACTGCTCTCCTTTTTCCAAGAACCACGGTCGATTTCCCTGTCAATTTGTGACCCCGTTTGTTATTTATCACAATGAAATAAACGATAAGGTAAAACTAACCGCACTGCAGGTGCTACCAAAAGTGTAGTAAATATCATAAGTAAACCACACATGCACAACGATCTACCGAGCTTGACCGATCCGCCCGAGAGATCTATTACTATCACGAACCGTTATTAGATCTCCCGATTCCTGACGATTTTAAAAAAAAATATTTAAAACCCAAACGTGTCTACAGCCAGCCATCGTTGACAGAATTTGAGATCATGAAACCATACTATAAAAAAATCAACCACACTGAAACTTGAGGGTTGCAAAACGGCGAAATCATCATCAATCAAATATCCGTTCAGTACAAATAATACTAATTTTACATCAAAACTGCAAGAGTACAAATAACGAGGTGTCTTAGACGATCATAGTCGTACTAATAAGCGACAACCGGTAACAAAAGACCTCGCGAAGAAGAGAAGTATCCACGATTAAAAACGACGACGTCACGTGTCTGAAATCACGGCGGTGGCCACAAATAGCATTCCCATACGGTTTACCTACAAAAAAAATCAACCACGGTTGTACTGGAAGACGTGAAAACGTTTTGCCGATCACTGCACAAATGGAGCAATAGATCATCTAACGACCGAAAAGTGACAACGCACTACTGTACAAGAATAAAAAACTTGACGTGATCACTGTCACACAAATCACAGATGTCCGCAATAACGTGGTTTGTTCAATCGTTCAGAAATCGTATGCGGTAAAAAATACGTCACGCACCATCGGCCGAGTGCAAAAAAAAGAAACCCACAGTTGTAAAACGCGGACGACAGAGTATTAATTTTACGACATAGAAGAAACTTAGACGAGTTCTGCAAGTTTGTGTTGGATCAAAAAGTGGGTACGTTCATCGCCCACAATGCCAAAGCGTATGACGCGCAGTTTTTGTTAAAGTATCTATTGTATTTACAACGGTACGAAGATCATGTACATGGAAGTCGGTTGTGTTCGCTTTATCGATTCCATAAATTTTGTCCAATCCGCTCTGGCGGAATTTCCGAAGACGTTTGGTATAACCACATTAAATCTAGTAAAAAAACACTACGGTGTCGATTACATGAGCAAACGCAACAGGGAAGAGTTTTTAAAAGTGGTACTGAGGGAGTACTGCACGTCCGACGTCGACATATTGAAACTCGAGATCCATAACGATAACGTCGTTCGCAATCGACACGCGTTGAACGGCGGCGAGGTGACTCACACTACTGCGAAGACACACGGTTTACGAATTTCAAGGATGTTTCTGGCACGGGTGTAAAAAGTGTTACGCTCGAAACACCGTCAATAACAAGAACCAATTCCGAGATGGACACGCTCAGAAAACGAACCCCTCCGCGAAAAACGAGAAGATACGAAAAAACGCCGTTAGACCCGCGAGATGCCTTTTTCGCGCGGTAGGACCAACGACCAAACGATTCGACGGTAGAGAAAAGGGACGATACGTCGACTTTGTCAGTCTGTACCCGACGGTCCAGTTTTATAAGACCTACCCTGTCGGTCACCCCACCAAAATAGTTAATCCCGAGCGCGTCGATCGAACTTGGACGGGGTTCGTCAAATGTAAACAATTGCCGAAAAAGACGTGGTGTACTCCCGAGCTATTCAAGGCCCGAAGTTTGGGATTTTCTCTACACCACCGAGGACGCGGACCTCTTTAGAACGTCAAGAAGTTTATGAAGAAACACCACTTACGAGTCGGAAGAACGTTATAAAGACATACAGAGAACGTTTGGGGATCGACTTGGGTGAAATAGAGTATAATCCCGGAGCCATCTCTAAATTACAAGTTTAATGAAACAGACCGAATACGTGAGCGAAATACAAACAACGACAACTTACGATCTCAAATTCAGTCCAAGAACGTATAACGTGTTGGGACAGAGTAGCGTGTGGTACGTCGAAAATCAAACGGACGATGGTGAATAGTCTGAATTACGAAAATTTCTCTACTCGAGAAAACATGATGATAAACGGGTGATGAAGGACGGGTACGACACGTTACCCTACGGGTATTAAAAAATTTATTATTATTAATAAATTTTTTTTAATCGACGACGACCAATAATTCTTCTCGGACGAACGTTCTCTGAGGCGCCGGTTCCTTGAGCTGATACAGGCCTTGCATTCTGAAATGCCTGTCTAAAGTCTTCCAATTCGCCCCGGTTGATATAGATTGATGGACGGTTCAACTCCGGCAATTGTTTCGCCCATTCTCTGTTTCTGTCTTTGGTTTTCATCTCTCTCGAACAATCGTTCGAGAAATGAATTCGCGGCCGGGGTCGTTCAGACGCCGTTTCGGCCACCTCTCGACTGTCTTTGGTCGTCAGCGGTTCCGCTTCTTTGTAGCGCGTGCCCATAACGTCAGTGTACGTTTTCCCGTTAAAAAATCTTCTTGGGGGCGGTAGGTAGATTTGCCAACGTCTTGTTTTTCAGGAATTCCAACGCTTCCTTCTCGCTGACTGGCCGCTTTGGCCAAATTTCCCGATCATTAGTTCCCACGATCATGGCGGCATCCACTTCTTTGTAGGTGTACAGGGAATGTCCTTCTTTCCTGAGTCTTTCGTTGAGAAAATCTAATCGCTTCGTGCGTTCCGATCCCGAGAAGGCGAGTCGCGATCGTTGCCATTTTTTTTTAAATAGAATTTTTAGTTTATTTCATGATATCGGCGGGGATGATACCCTTCTTGACCAGCATGTCTTTGGTGTACACAACTTTCTTGGAAACTTGCGCGTACAACGTGGCGATTCCCGTCACGACGGCCGCGTGATATGCGGTGTTGGATTATTATTTTATCGGATTTTCTGTTCATCCTGAAGAGCATGGGTTGGTTGTCGTCCTCGTCGTCGTCCGCCTTAAAGTAGGCGTCGTCTTTTTCTATTCCGACAAACAGCTTTAGCTTCCACTACTTGTGCGATCATGTAAACGAATAGACTCGTGGCGAGGATTCCCGACGCCATAAACATCGACGTGTCCATGAACGTTCTCAGTGTCACGTTAATACATTTTTATAGTGAAAAGATTTTTATTTAATACATTTCGTGGGGATTGGATTTGGAGACTTCTTCTTCTCTTTAGGCGACCGCTAGGGCCATCCTGGCCATTAGCATTGCCATTAGCATTGCCATCCTGGCCATTAGCATTGCCATTAGCATTGCTGTCCTGGTCACCTCTTTTGCGCTCCCTTCTTCCCCGCTTCTTGACGTTTTCGGCGTTAGGAGTTCTTCCGGATTCATCCAGTTATATTTCCATAAGTTTCTCGCGTGAAAATCTTCGCTCAGTTCTTCGAAGATTCCTCTGTCGTGAGCAAGCTAAGTGTAGTATGAAAAGACCTCGATCTCGTAGATAACCTATCTTATTGCCAACGTTAGTATTGCGTATCTGTTTATTGCCGGTCCCCGTCTTTTATGATCGATCGACATCATCATACGGTCGATTCTTTGACAGTTTGTATCGTTTTTTCTCCGACTTAGTTTTAGTCGGCCGGAGTCTCTTTGAACTTTCACCTGTTAGATCCTTCACGAGGAAGCTCATGGTGACCTATGGATTGCCATCGCATTTAAATTTCATAGTATAATTTTTGTCCGTGCGTAAACTTTTCGCGACATTTTCGACTCACGTCTTCTCTAGAAACATGATCTTTTGGGCGTTCAACGTTCTAAACGTTTTAATCCGAATAAGAAGAGTAAAACCTGGCATAAACGTATCACCCATGTGACAAAGTCGCAGATAAAGTTTGCGAATGTCAAAAAAAGGGATTGTACCAATAGGGTAGCATTCACCACCCTTGAAAAAAGGGACACAATAAGGATAGCACCAAAACTGCGGCGGAAAAGTAGTATCGGTTTCCCAAGGAAGAAAACCGATTATTATAAGACTTCAATCTACGGTTTTGTAATGCAATGATGGATTTAAGTCAATATCTATAACGTATTGCGAACGATAAGTTTAACATCTGTCCAGTAATAAATGGAACCACTAGATGGATTTCTTCAGGCCGCTTCAGTGACACAGGGTACAATTGTATTACAAATTCTTTAAACTTCTTGTGCACGGCCCGAAAACTGATCGATCTTTTTGTGTACAAAGAGTTTTTTTATATGAGAAAGATTTGTTTTGTTCACGGCGAATTATCTGAGCGGGACGATCTCGCCGGCCTTGGTCAGGTCCTGTTTTGACAAAATTTCAAGGGAATGACCGGGTCAACGGAGTCTTCCGTTTTTATTCACTTCGAATTAAAGGCGACGGTTTTTTGACCAACGCACCTAAGTAAATCAGGAGTTCTTCTTCCCTTTCCAAATGTGGTTAGAATTTCTTTTTGTAAAATATTCGACATTTTCGAATACTTCTCTAGAACCATTGGACCAATTTGACGTTGAACCAAACTTGACAGGAATCTTATAACCATGGAAAGCCGCATAAAGCGTTGCACCCGGCGTGATGAAAACCCCTTTTGACGTAGGCTACGTCTTTCTTGACGTGTCTCGGAAACATGGCTGTCGATATGGCTATAAACTTAAAAAAAGAGAATAGCACGAATGAGTCAGCAGATATCTTTTTGGACGTCTTTTAATATGCAGCGGTGGTGTCCCATCTTCTGGCAGAACCCAAAATTGGACATGGGAAACGACCATCCAAAGATAGAAGAAAAATCCGTTACGACTCGAGCACTTAAAATGAGCAGTTGCAAGGGGACCAAAAATCGACACCTTCATTATTTCATCCTGGGCTCGCAGGGGGAGACGAGGGCCTCGATTTGCCACGTTGGACGCCCAGAAAAACGTGTCAACCGACCGCTCGACCCTTACTGTCTGGAGTTATTCCATCCCCTGCCCAGCAACAGGGAGCTTCGCAAGAATCGGAGATCTTTCCCGACACCACGACACCCGGAACGAACGTCATGTTTTTCCCGTAGAGATCACATCACCACCTCCCGTAGAGGTTTTTTCAGACATTCAGAATCTTGAAAAGTATGATACGACGTAGAGTAAATCGCCGTCTTGCCGAGCGTCGACAAGTGACTGAAGCAAAAATGTTCAGCTCGCAAAGATCTACAAAAAGACAATATGGCTGAAATTGTCGGGTCGCGGATTCTTTGACACTTATGAGCACGGAGTTATTTCACCTCCATCTTGGCTTTTGTGAATTTGCGAGCGACAACATGCGTTCCGTCTCATGTTTTGGGTCTAATTTTGACATCCTTATCTTGACAAAAGTCGATCGAAGTTAAAGGTTGCGTTTTGACCTTCGTATAGATAAAAGTGAAAGAAGCAAAAATGTTCCACAGCTTGCAACAGATCTACGAAAAAAGATCTTCAATAACTTCTGGTCCAGCAAAATTCATCAGGTCACCCCGTTTTGAAATGGAGCTATTGAATTACGGACCCTTTTAACCCTTCGGCGTAAAGGGTAAACGACGGTTGTTTTCATGCTTTCATCGTCCCTGGATGTGTTGAAGTCGCCGTTTTGGACATTATCTCAAGAAAAGATTCGGGGAACACCGTTCAATAGTAAATTCTTCGTCTAGCAAAAATTTTCATACAGAGCGACGCAAATGAGAGCAAAGATCTACAAAAAAGTCAATGCATTCCCCTGGCCGAACCCTTTTATCAAGCGGGGTTTCCAGGTTGCTTGACGGTAAAGCGATAAGTTATGATGAGAGTTAGGTTCCCCTTTTAAGTGATGATTTTTCATGTTTTGGAAGTTTTATTTTTTGACATTATCTTGAAAAGTGAAATTATAGGTAGAAGTGAGTCAAAACCATTTCGGTCTCTGGCTGGTGAAAGAAAACCAAAAAGCTTTCAGCGAACGTGCAGATCTACACAAAAATGTTACGGTCGTAGTCCGAAATTAAGTCAGGTCGTGGGGGCTCCTTATGAATACAGGAGTTATTTCCCTTTTTGTGAATGGATAGGAGAAGACGTTTTCATGTTTTTGCAAGACATGACACTTTTTTTTTTTTTTTTTTGCTATTGTCTTGAAAAGTATAATAGGTAGAGTAAAAGTGAAAAAACCAAAAATGTTCAGCTCTCAATAATTTACAAAAAAGTCAATAAGGCTGATATTGTCAGGAATATTTATCCCCCTTATGGTGGATTCGTTACATGAGTACACAGTTTTCCAGGGTTCTCTTTTAAGTGGATTTTTCATGTTTTTGGATTTATTTTTACCTTATCTTGATAATAATCGTTGAAAATCGGCGTATATCGGAACCAAAAGAAGGTAGATCTCGTAAAAGTGATAAATTGAAGCAAAAATCCGCAGGACCACGGTTTTATGCCATTTCAGCTTGCAAGATCTACAAAAACGTCAATTTCTGTAAAACTCATCATCTTCTTTTTTCTAGGGCCTAAATTGTGAGGTACCTGTTCTATAGGCCTTATGGGAGTTATTTCCCCTTTTAAATTATTTTTTCATGCTTTTGGATTTTGTTCGCATAAACATCAGGGGCCCTTGAAAAGTATAATATGATGGTAGACGTTTGCGAACGAAAGTAAAAAAAGGGTAAAGCAAAAATGTTCGACTTTTTGTGCATGCAGGAAGTTCAAAGGTAAAGGTACCAAAAAAGTCTAGAAATTGGGGCCGAAATTGTCAGGTAGTGCATGGCTGTCTGGCTTATGTCAGGAGTTATTTCGTTTACCTAAGTGACAATTATTTCATTTTGGTTTTTTCGTGTTATTTCCCCCTTTTTTGGATGTTTTTTTTTTTTGCATTATCTTGAAAAGTAAATTGATGAAGCAAAAATGGTAGAGTAAAAGTCAATGGGAGAAATTTTTCATGTTTTGGGGTAAAATTTCTGAAAGAAGCAAGCAAAGATCTATAAGTCACCCCTTTTGGGAGTCCCCCTTTTAAGTGGATTTTTCATAGAGTCAGCATGCAAAGATTGTCAATAGGTGCTTCATTTCCCCCCCTTTTCAGCACGTGCAGATCTACAAAAAATAAGTAGTATTTCCCCTTATGGGAGTTATTTTGAACTGTTTTTTCATTTTTTTTTTTTTTTTTTTATTGTCGTGTTTTCTGACAAAAAAAAAATATAAGTCCCTTATTGGAGTGATTTCCTCTTTTTGTCAAATCTTTTAATAGGTAGAGTAAAAGTGAAAGAAGCAAAAATGACTTGCAAGATCTACAAAAACGTTCTCTTAAGAACATAGCTTTTGGATTTTTTTTACATCATCTAAGATTAGCCAAAAACCTGAAGGTTGAAATTTTTCTCGTGTTTTTGGTGACCGTTAAGGTGGTAAAAGTCAAAGAAACAAATTTCTGTAAGAATGATTAAAAGATGATCAATAACAACTTCTTCTCAGCTATTCTGAATTGAAATTTTTCTCAGGTGACCGTTAAGGTGGCCTCTTGTAAATGATTAAAAGATGATCAATAACAATCAGCTATTCAAGTATTTGGATTATTGGATTGAAGTAATTATTTGGCTTTGCTTTCTTCTTTGTTGCAATTTTCCTCTGAAAAAAATAAAAAATGAGAAAAAGTAGATTTTGAATATCTAATCTGAGCTCACTCGGCCATATTTGTTATGCGCCTATTTCATATGTGTAAGAACAAACCGACGTGCGCCGCCACGTGACCGGCTTAAAAAGGCGTACGCCGAACTGGTAACAAACAAGTCCCCCTAATGTCAGCGAATGACCAATCAGCTACCACTTCCGGTTTACACAGTTTTTATAGAACATAAAACACTGTCAGCGAATGACCAATCAGCTACCACTTTCGGTTTCCTGTTATGAGTCGGTAACACTCTTGCCAACACACCACAATATATTAAACTACGGAAACTAAATTCAGCAACCATAAATCATTGTAATATGAAAAGTCACTTAGCTGAATTCACTTGATCCATCATAAAAAATTTACGTAGACTTCGGTGGAAATAGTTCCAGGTACTGGTTTGCTTGGCTGGTACTTCACACGGATAACACATGTTGAGAAACCCTCCTTACTCTGATTTAGTAGGCTACGTAGTTTCCCACCATAAGGAGCACAGTCTGTATAAAAGTGCTTCTATATTAATATCTTACTACAAGTTTCTCCTGTCATATCGAGTGTTGAAATGCCACGCAGTTTAAGGTATTTAAATCCCCCCATATATATATATATATATATATATATATATATATATATATATATATATATATATATATATATATATATATATATATGCGTCGGACCCGGGGGGGCTTAGCCCCCCCACGTCTAGCGTGTGTGTGTTTTAAGTTGGTTTAGCCCTCCCCCCCCCCCACTTTCAGTTTGCTTCCGACGCCTATGTATATATATATATATATATATATATTTGGGGGGATTTAAATACCTTAGAGTATTTAAACCGAACATTTCGAATTTAAATACGCTGAGTATTTAAATCGAACATTGATAACATTACCTGTAAATACCATTACTTCCTGCACGGACATATGTATTTAACTACGTAGCCTACTAAATCAGAGTAAGGAGAGTTTCTCAACATGTGTTATCCGTGTATGTTTACAGGTAATATATATATATATTAAAGGGCCATGACCGGGTAATATTGAAGTAAATGAAATATCGTAAAAAGTTTTCCGATTCACACATTATGTAATTTAAAGACATACTGATCAAAACTAGTGCACACATACACTGCAGTTAGTTAGAAAATGATATCAATAACGTGATACAAACGCCCCTAATTAGTGATCGCACTTGTACCGATCATTGCTGTTACGTCGATACGAAAAGCATGTCAAACATGAATATACGTGAAATTATGTATTTTATCGAAAACTGCAATTATTAATTCTTCTAAATGAAACTATTGTATTTCTTTACATATACTTTTATCACTTTCAAGTTAAACAGATAAAAACAAAAGAATTTATTTGTATTGTCCCACCGGTTTGAAACTCCAATATTGAACAGAAGTGTTATATAAATAGCCTTGACAGATTGAGGTTGCTTCAGGGGAAATTCAAAGAAGGGTGGCAAATTATTAATTTGTTTTCAGCTTCATTTCCTTCCTCAAAGCATTTCAACGCTCTATTTCAGTTCCTAAACGTACAGCACAATTTCTTTATCTATTCTATCTCCTCTTTTTCTGTTCATTTTTCTTTTTTACTTTTTTTTGGGGGGGGGGGGGTGGTAGTGTTTGTTTTCTACCTGTATGGCAACGTGTTTACGTCTTTGTGGAATGCTCGGACCCATCTCAATTCGTGCCCATATCAACTCGTATCCTCTTTGGCTAGGTCATGCCTACGGTTGACTGACTCGTAACCAACACAACTGGAATAGTCGGACCCATCATTTTACTAATTTGTACACAATGACGTAGGAATTATGGTTACACCGATGACTTAGGTCTCAAGCCCATAGAAAAAATACCCGGTCTCGATCATTTTTCTACGTAGGAATACTCGTTACGCTTTTCCGGTTTTTTCCATTCCGTACAGTTTTGTCGGAATAGTAAGTGTTCATATCATGTGACATCAACAGAATATCGGGCAAAATCCCTTCCGGTTTCGTAATATTAATGATATTGTGTCTCAGTTCTTCTCCTGGGATTAAATTGATGATAATTGGTGGAATCCTTTCTTGTAACGACTACAAGTGTCGTCACTTCCTTGTAGGCTGTTTTTCACATCTGGCATCTAGCACTGCATGGTATCTAGATTCCAGGTCATATGTATAAGATAAAATGTTTAACAGGAAGTTCTCTGAAGTTGCATACTATTATGACAAAGGGTAACCGAAAGAATCAACTGCAAAAAGGTCTAAAAACCCATACCAGTAGGAAAAATTACCCGTTTTCCAGAGAACTTTTTTATGGATCTAGAAAATAGAAAATGACCCAGGATTTTGTACTATAGAAAAATAACCCAAGTATATTTTCACAATAGAATAAAAAAATCAACAGTTAATAATGACCATGTCGAACAAGACACACGTGTTTTAGTAGGCTCAAATTATAGCTATATACATGGCAATTGTGTGGTGTTTGCAAGCAGTGCAATTTCGTTTGAAAATTACGTCGTTTTCGATGGCATAAGAAGTTTACAACGCTCAATGACGATCCTACTAATAGTATGTTCCTTAAAGGTTCCTCTAAAACAATTACTAATTGACGCGACAAACGTCATATAAACAACTGAAAAATCCGACATAGTGTTTCCTAAATTTGCCATGTAAACTGTAAACAAACGGTATAGGTAGCCCTATCGTCGTAAAACAACGGTCCGGATTCGTTTTGCTCTTTCCTACCCGTAGTTTCATGTGCCTGAAACCACTCGTGCATATTTTTTTATTATTCATGAAGCCTCAACCAGTGAGAGTAAATGGTGCTCGCGCATTCGTCAGTTAATCAGATCGAGGCTATTAAACAATTTCAGAATTGTATTAGGTCAACGGACTTCGTGATAACTTCTGTTGTCGATCACAACTACTGTGATTGGTTAAATTGAACACAGATACTCCTTTATAAATATCCATTACCTACGAGTGATTTCGGGTACACGAAACCACGGGTAGGCAAGTGCATAGCGATTCCGGGCCGTGGTTTTACGACTATGAGGGCGCCCATCTATATAAAAATCTATGCACATTCGGGGGTTCTAAATTTCTTTGTTTTCGAAACCAAATCAAATCGCCAAAAGCTCAAAAATTTTAACGACCCCTTTATCTTACAGCCATATAACCTGGTGCGATATAGTGTCGTAGGAAAATTCAGTAGAATCATCCGCAAGATAATCAAAAGGTTAATCCGCCTATCACTTTTTGTGAAGTTGACAGTACCTCTGTCAGCGAAGTACTTCTGAAGCCAATTCATTTCCGCAGATAGTGGAATACCAAACGGCATTATGGTAATTACCTTGTTTGGTAAATACATGTATACCTTCATAAATAATTCTGCAATCAAACAGGCGATGGGCACGAATGAGTTAATCGATAGGCACGAGTCAGCTAAAACATGGGTCACCAATTCACTTAGGTACGAGTTTTGATGGATACGAGATAACAATAAGCTATACGACAAACGCAACGATTTCGGCTTTCCCATCGTAAATTTTCCACATTTAAGTAGTAATGTCCCTCAGTCACCCGCATATGGAGTTTATATTTTACAAATGATCCGATATGCCAGGGCGTGTACAACATATCAAGATTTCATATACAGAGGTAAACTACTCACTGACAAATTAATGACAAGGGGATATCGAAAACCGCGTTTAATGTCAACGTTCCGCAAATTTTACGGTCGGTATAATAGTCTAATTTGCGATTACTCTGTTTCACTAGGTGAAATGTTGAGTTGCCTTTTCGTTGGCGGTTGTTGAGACGTCTGTACCACTTGTAACGAGGATACACCCCTCACGTATTTCATTTATATTTGACTGTGGACTCACGGCGTGTGTGACCGGTCGACAGGGGATGCTTACTCCTCCATGGCACCTGATCCAACCTCTTGGTTTCAAGAGGTCCGTGTTTGTCCATTTTTACCGGATTTGTATCTATGTCCTGGACATTCTATTGATCTATACTACTGAAATATCTGAATTTTTTTTTTAGAAATTTAGAATTTGAATTGTGCAATCCGAGAGAAATATTACTTTAGTAAAAAATAAACAGCTGGTAATTTGCACAGCATAGGCACTCTACTGATTCTTAGCATATATTATATTTCAGCTTCTGGATACGATTTATAATTTTGCAAAAAATGTTCTGTTTTGGACTTATTATATGTTTAATGCTGCAATTAGTTGAGGTTACGTTTATTTGGGGTATTCAAACATGTTGATGTAAGCTGAGCCATGACATCTTTTTATATTACTCTGTGTTGTCTTAAATTCTGCCAACTCTCTTGTCTTTTTCCAGATGATGTGTGAAAAGCTAACACTAGAATTTACAGAATTTGTGGAGCGGCAGTTGCACACAAATAAACTTGTTAAACAGTACATGCAACAGTGTGTTCGTGTATCTTGGCAGATGATAATACAACAACCGCCAATGTGCTTATCAATAGATGACACAGTTTTTGATGACGAAAAACACAGATTATGGTGGTCATGTGACAGAACGTCTTCAAGTAAAATCAATTTCTTTATTTGGCCTGCTTTGTATGATTTTAAGAGAGGAAACCTCTTGGTAAAAGGTTGTGTACATGCAAGCTGATAGCTTTCTAATCATTTCTTAAATATATATTTCTTATATAAAAACTGAAAAACATTACGGAATTATCCTAGGGGGCTCTAATAACAGCAGGCGCCTTAATAAGTTTTTTTATTGCTATACTCAACCAATATATATCTTGTAGATTGTTAAGAGATTTCTTAAATATGGATCATGTGCACATTGACTCTTAACGTGTACTGTATGTTAATATGTGTGCCTAATTACGGAATGCGTTTAATTACCAGACACGATTTATTCAGTAAACCTCCCTATTACGACCACCAATCGGACTGACTCAAATTGGTCTCATTAGTGAGTTGGGAGTGGAACCCCCTATTACGACCACCAATCGGACTGACTCAAATTGGTTTGATTAGTGAAATGGTTTCTTAAATGAGGCTCTTGACGTATCTAATATTGTTAAAGAAATTTTCAGGAGATTGATTATTTATTATCTTTATATTATCTTTATATTATCTTTATATTATCTTTGTATTATTTTTAAAACCCCTGCCCAATGTACCTACTTATCATTTCAAAAGTTGAGATGTATAACATTGTCATTTTTTTTACCTTGATGTTACGCTTAAAGAGGTGTGTTCGAGTGTGTATGCTATGTCTACGCTATGCGTACATAAATAGCCAATATTAAACAGTTTAGTAATAGTGATGGTCTCTTTTAAAGAGCTGTCATGGGGAATTTAATGAGAAATTGAATTTAGATGATATGTATAGATTATATTAATGTGTCAGAAAGCTTGTAATGACCGACCAGTCTACAACAATATACTAACAGATAAAAGAAACGGATATAGGATATATATATATATACTAAACTTTTTAAGCTAAAGTTTGATGTAAGAAAACTTACCGACGAAACAATAACTTTGATAACTTTAAAATAAATTATTCTATATGACAAATCAAATTTATTTACATTTCATGCTGTAATCATAAGATTCTTGCCATTTCTACCATGTGAATAAAAAATTACGCTTGCACACTTGCAAATATCTTCATTTATCTTCAGTTATTATACACTATCATTGTAGGACAGGTAGCATACACAGAAGATACTATTATCGTAATGCAGGTAGCATACACTATTGAACACTGTTTTCGTAAGACAGGTAGCATACACTATTGAACACTGTTTTCGTAAGACAGGTAGCATACACTATTGGGCACTGTTATCGTAGGTCAGGTAGCATACACTATTGAACACTGTTTTCGTAAGACAGGTAGCATACACTATTGAACACTGTTTTCGTAAGACAGGTAGCTTACACTATTGAACACTGTTTTCGTAAGACAGGTAGCATACACAGAAGATACTATTATCGTAATGCAGGTAGCATACACTATTGAACACTGTTTTTGTAAGACAGGTAGCATACACTATTGAACACTGTTTTCGTAAGACAGGTAGCATACACAGAAGATACTATTATCGTAATGCAGGCAACATACACTATTGAGCACTGTTATCGTAGGTCAGGTAGCATACACTATTGAACACTGTTTTCGTAAGACAGGTAGTATACATAATTGAACAATGTTATCGTAAGACAGGTAGAATACACTATTGAACACTGTTTTCGTAAGACAGGTAGTATACATAATTGAACACTGTTATCGTAAGACAGGCAGGATACACTTTTGAACACTGTTTTCGTAAGACAGGTAGTTTACATAATTGAACACTGTTATCGTAAGACAGGTAGGATACACTATTGAACACTGTTATCGTAAGACAGGTAGGATACATTATTGAACACTGTTATCGTAAGACAGGTAGGATACAATTTTAGACTTCTCTACTTACATGCGATATTCACCGTTATGTATTTCTACTGATCATTAGCCACATAAATGCATGCGACAATCACCACCTGGTGGTTATGAGCTACACGGCAACTACTGGGTATTTCTAGCAGATAATTTATCTCTTGAATGTAGATAGCAAATAGTGGTTCTGTGATTGGTTTTTTCCAGTCCCTTATATAACTATATACCAGCGGAAGTTTTAATTTTTTGGTAAACATTTGAATACTCATACAAATCTTTTCTCCACAAGGGTATACAACAAATTTCTTATACTGATGTTCTTTAAGCATGCTACAGTAAAAACACTATAACTCGAGCTGGTATTCCGCATAGTCGCCACTGGTGGTTCACACACACACATAATTCGACATCTATAGATTTACTTTTGTTTTGACATTTTTCTTTTTGTATCCCTCTGTATGTGAAATTATAGAATAAAATTTGAAACTCGCACATTTCCGATTTCAAAAAGTGGACTCTGCCATTACTTGAAATGGGAGAGTCAAAATGTGACTACAGGGGTTAATGAGATAAATTCAGAACTGAAAAGAGGCTAAACAGATGCTTTTGGAGCTATATTTGATTTAATATTGGTTGTTTTATTTAAATCTTATATAAATGAAATCCTCAAAGTCATTGCATTTAGATGAATGTAAAGATTATCGGAATTACTAAGTGAAATTTTAACAGTGTGGTTCATAAATACACAGACAGTGTGCTTCATAAATACACCGACGGTGTGCTTCTAAATACACCGACATTGTGCTTCATAAATACACCGACAGTATGCTTCATAAATACAGAGACAGTGTGCTTCATAAATACACCGACAGTGTGCTTCATAAATACACCGACAGTGTGTTTCATAAATACACTGGCAGTGTGCTTCATAAATACACCGACAGTGTGCTTCATAAATCAAAGACAGTGTGCTTCATAAATAAACCGGCAGTGTGCTTCATAAATACAGAGACAGTGTGCTTCATAAATACACCGACAGTGTGCTTCATATCTACACCGACAGTGTGCTTCATAAATACACCGGCAGGGTGCTTCATAAATACACCGACAGTGTGCTTCATAAATACACTGACAGTGTGCTTCATAAATACACCAGCAGTGTGAATCATAAATACAAAGATAGGGTTCTTCATAAATACACCGACAGTGTGCTTCATAAAAACACCGACAGTGTGCTTCATAAATACACCGACAGTGTGCTTCATAAATACACCGATAGTGTGCTTCATAGATACACAGTGTGTCGTAAATACACCGATAGTGTACTTCATAAATACACAGACATTGTGCTTTATAATTATCAATATTGATACCAACAAAGTCAGCCAATATTGTGTATGTCCAAAAATCAATATAAAAGTACTAATGAACATATACATGTATTTCATATTGTGTAAAATGCGAGTCATATTATAAATCAAACAAGAAATTATAGTAACCTATCAATTATATGTTATAATGTCATTTGCGATATATATATATATATATATATATATATATATATAGATAGATAGATAGATAGATAGATAGATAGATAGATAGTAGAACCTGTTTTCAGCAGCCACTCAAGGAAAATTGAAAAAGTGGCTGCATAAGTGCATAAGACAGGTGGCCTTTGGTTCCAGGTTGACAAAAATCACAAGAAAATTGGTGTCCATTATGCAGCGTATAGCAACATGTATGTATATTTATATGCCAATACGCGATAGTATGATGTTAAGATGATCATATACACTGTAGTGCTGCCCAGCTAACCTGTTTACAGATTTTCTAAAATCAGATCATGCGATTAACCATCCTAAAAAACAGCAAGCAGTTTGTCCTGTATATCACTGGCCTTTGGCTACGTTAGACAGTTGGCTGCTGTTTTATAGTAAAATTGATTGGGGGACAGAAACTGGCTGTTGAGGACGAGTGGCTGCTGAAATATATATATAAGGAAGACCAGAATACACACGGATATATATATATCCGTGTGTGTTCTGGTCATCCTTATAACTGAGGTTGTACCATGGTACAGTGTAACCTGTCTTAGTAGACCAACTCTTCTGCCATTTAAATATGGTCTTACAAGACAGATGCTCTCTCAAAAGAGATTTCATGTGAAGGATTACTTTGTAATGTTCAAAATGTTTTAAAAGGAGACAGGTTGTCTCTAATGAAAATGTTGTTTTTAAGACAGGTTCCATTGTAAATGGAGAAACATTCACATGGGATTAATCTTTGTGGATTATACAATGAAATTCACATGCTTAATAACAACCCAACTTATAATGAAATCCCAAAGTACAGTGGAACATCGCATTAAGACCACCTATCTGACTCATAGTGGCATGATTAACCCCTTCATCCCTATATGACATAATAGACTGGTCTAAACAATAGAAAAAAAAGCATACCATCTATACTTATGGGTGAAAGGGTAAACGAAGTGGTCTGTTAACTGAGGCTCAGGACTTCTGAAATTATGCTTAAATGCAAAGTGGTATCCTAAGCCAGATGGTCTTTAGTCGAGATTTCACTGTATGTATATATATATATATATATATATATATATATATAAATTTATTTTACATGAACACACGAAAAGTAATGTGAAAATCACAAAATTAACCGTCAATGAAACACGTGTTTACAGTAATAAGATGCCGAGTGTTCATATTAGTACTATTGTGACTTTGCATATACAGTGGAACCACGCTATCAGTACCACCTTACTGGTTGACTAAAAGAGGCCGGATTAGCGAAGTGGTACCTTAAGTGAAGGTTTTGACCAAAAAAAAGAGATATCCATAAATAGTTGTTAAGAGACTGAATATTTACGGTTCTAGATGTAATGTGGTTTCCTAATGAGGTGGTCTCCTAAGTGAGGTGGTCTCCTAAGTGAGGTGGTCTAACCTTGGTGGTCTCCTAAGCGAGGAGGTCTTTGGGCGAAGTTCCACTGTATACATATTTCTTACCAGTCTTGTTTTTACAACTGTGCATATATAGTCTTGTTTTTATAACCGTGCATACATACATATTTGCTGTATGTTTTTATGTTTTATGAATGTGCTACCACGTGTGATAACATTGGATATTTTATATGTGATATTTATTGAATAAAGATATTCATAAAAATATTAAACTTGTGCTTGTGAAATAGACTTGGTGGTGCATTGCACTTTTAGTTTTGAATTTATCATGGAATGGGTTGTCTCCCCTCAACCCTGCAGACCATAATGCACTGTCTTAAACAAGTGAAAAAAGTATACTACTCTATTCCTCGGAGGGGGGCTGGTAACAAACATTTTCAAATTAATGGGGTTATTTATTTTGGTTAAATAAACCAAGTGTTTCTGAAATAAATACTACAACTTCAGTTGTGAACAAGGTAGTCAACAACAAGTAGATTAACAGTGACCAATTATAATTGTCATATATGTTAGCTGTCTACAGCTTCAGTTGTGAATAAGTTATTCAACAACAAGTAGATTAACACTGCCTAATTATAATTGCGTAGACGTGAGCACTTTATATGTAAGGTGGTGATCCAGAGCAACCCAACTCTAACAGCACTGAGTGTTATATATTGTCTTGAGTTGGAACATTGCATGCTTGGCAGCACATAATTTTCTAATGGGCGGTCAGATTGTGAGGATAGAATCACTTTAACGGTAAGGAGACATGCATCTTTGTTAGAGAAAACATTCTGAAATGTAGTAACATGACAAAATAAACCTGCACCTGTGTCTATTGATGCCTCATAGGTTATCCCTCTCAAAAAGATTGTTCGAGCAAAGATAATCCATATAAAATTCTTAAAGATTGGGGTATGCTGCGAGAGGCTGTGTTGAAGCTTTCTAAAGGGTCGGAGTATTCTGCGAGAGGCTGTGTTGAAGTTTCTAAAGGGCCGGGGTATTCTGCGAGAGGCTGTGTTGAAGTTTCTAAAGGGTCGGGGTATGCTGCGAGAGGCTGTGTTGAAGCTTGATAAAGGGTCGGGGTATGCTGCGAGAGGCTGTGTTAAAGTTTCTAAAAGGTCGGGGTATGCTGCGAGAGGATGTGTTGAAGCTTTCTAAAGGGTCGGGGTATGCTGCGAGAGGCTGTGTTGAAGTTTCTAAAGGGCCGGGGTATGCTGCGAGAGCCTTTGTTGAAGCTTGATAAAGTGTCGGGGTATACTGCGAGAGACTTTGTTGAAGCTCTCTACAGGATTGGGGTATGCTGCGAGAGTTGAAATTTCTAAAGGGTCGGGGTATGCTGCGAGAGGCTGTGTTGAAGTTTTCTAAAAGGTTCGGGTATGCTGCGATAGGCTGTGTTGAAGTTTCTAAATGGTTGGGGTATGCTGCGAGAGCCTTTGTTGAAGCTTGATAAAGGGTCGGGGTATGCTGCGAGAGGCTGTGTTGAAGCTCTCTACAGGGTTGGCTTATGCAGCGAGAGGCTGTGTTGAAGTTTCTAAGGGGTCGGGGTATGCTGCGAGAGACTTTGTTGAAGCTTTCTAAAGGGTCGGGGTATGCTGCGAGAGGCTGTTTTGAAGCCTTCTAAAGTGTCGTGTTTTGCTGCGAGAGACTGTTTTGAAGCTTTCCCAAAGTACAATATGACCTGGTAGTCCATCGGCATAGGTGTCACTTCAAAACTAAGTAAATTTGAAATTTATCGGTATCAGGAACTAAAAATGAGTTGTATGTCTCTAGAATAATAATATAATAGTAATAACTAGGGACAGGTATTAGAATGGCGCTCTCTAGACGTCACAAGTGACACAGTAACGAATGACGAAATATTGTGAAGTTATGTTGACGAGTGACGAATTTTTATTGTTTTAGACATTGTCCATAGACAATTAGAATATAAAGAAGGGCCTTTTCGATATATGATGTCAAACGCTCTGTATGTTGACTTCGTCAGTTCGTCAAAGAGATTAACGAGTGGCGATTTATTTTCTTTGTTCAAGACGGAGTATTTAGACATTTTAGATATAAATCGGGTCTTTTGTTCAAAACTTGATGTCAAACGTTGTCAATCTGTTTGACGAATTGAGGAGTAACGAATTTTTTTTCTAAAATTTTTTTCCTTGATATATTAAAGTCACATTCCGGGGAACTTATTGTAAGTATTTGACATTTTCCTTAAAAAGCCATACCTAACAGAAGGATATGAAAAAATAATAATAATAACAATAAACATCGTATTATTGACGTTATTAACGAAATTCCATTGGGAAGCTGAATATTTACTTCGGTAAAAGATGTGACATTCCATGTATACCTTAATACGTACGCTTCAGATACCATTGGCTAACGATATGTAGAGTAGTAAAGGTTTTTAACTAATTAATTAATACAGAACTTTATAAATACGACGGAAATATAAAGTGCGTACAGAAAAGTTTATTTATGATCACTACTTCCCAGAATGTGACTTTTAAAGCAGTGTCGTTCCACCTGGAATGAAATGTTGAGAAACTCGCGGCAGTCCATGAAGTTGAGTTGGAAAAGTCACGGAAGTTTTAAAATGTACAAACACCCACATGTGTATGATCAAACACTCCGCATGAGATTAAAGTGCAACTGAGGGGAAGTAGAGCTACCATACTGTCGCATAGAAAATGTGTAGTCTTGCGTTTTAACAGTTATGTGATATAAATGGTAAAGGATATGAAAATTTCGGGACGTTTTCATTGTTCTTTCTGGAAATAACATTGCGTGATTCACGCAGTTGTTTCTTTTTTCTTTGCTAGTTTTGGAATTCATATCTACATAATAATAAGATAAGACAAATGTATTTAAATTCGGCATGTACTAAAACGAAAACATAAGCTTTGTTGAGCTTTAAACCGAATTTATAAAACATATACATGTATATATAGCAAAGTAAAGAATCATGTATGCATAATCAACATGGAAGACATTCTAAATCACTAAGACACAAACGGTGAACGAGCTAGGAAAGCACTAAGCATAAGCAAATCTATGTATACAATTTATAGAAATAATTTGCATAAAAGTTTTGGAGTAAGCAGAAGAAAACTCATGTATACAATTTAATAAAATTCCGCAAAAGTTTTGACATGCCGAATAAAAATGGTTTGGAAATCTTAAACGAGTCATAAAAATGTTACAAAAAAGTATAACTAGCAGAGAGAAAAAAATAGAAAAATTATACACAAGTGAAAAAGAAGAAACTCAAAGTCCATTAGAACACGACAAATCAGATATACAAACGGTCTCAACATGAAGAACAATTTGGAACAGCAAATAGGATAGGACCAGGTGTCCGGAAGGAGTCAGCTTCCTCTGCCAGCATCCCAAACAGGAAACCTATCGAGTTCGGTGAAAAGGTAGACATAACAACGGTTTCAAAACTAAAAACAATTACAAACCATTCCAGGACTAACAAACTTTTAAAAGTGAGAAACTGTTTTCTTCTCTGAAATGGTTTGGAAAAGTTTTCCATAATGTAGCTGCAATATATCTAAAGCATTTTATACCATACCTTGAGGTTTTTGCTTGAAGTACATCTACTGACAATATTTGAATATCTGAAGTTATATTTTGAATTTTTATATCTGAAAATGGTTGATTTACTTAAACGGTTCAGCTGGGATGAATTCTGACAGATTGTACTTATGTGGTGACCAAGGATGCGTATCTGCATATGATCAATAATGCTTTCCTGCAGATTGTACTTATATGGTGATCAATGATGCCTTCCTGCAGATTGTACTTATGTGGTGATCAATGTTCCCTTCCTGCAGATTGTACTTTTATGGTGATCAATGATGCCTTCCTGCAGATTGTACTTATGTGGTGATCAATGATGAATTCCTGCAGATTGTACTTATGTGGTGATCAATGATTAAATTCCTGCAGATTGTACTTATGTGGTGATCATTGCTGCTCTCCTGCAGATTATGTGGTGATCAATGATGCTTTCCTGTAGATTGTACTTATGTGGTGTTCAAGGATGCTTACCTGCAGCTTATATGGTGATCAATGATGCTTTCCGGCAGATTGTACTTATGTGGTGATCAGTGATGCTTTCCTGCAGATTATATGGTGATCAATGATGCTTTGCTGCAGATTGTACTTATGTGGTGATCAGTGATGTTTTCCTGCAGATTATATGGTGTTCAATGATGCTTTCCTGCAGATTGTACTTATGTGATGATCAGTGATGCTTACCTGCAGATTATATGGTGTTCAATGATGTTTTCCTGCAGATTGTACATATGTGGTGATCAGTGATGCTATCCTGCAGATTATGTAGTGATCAATGATGCTTTCCTGCAGATTGTACTTATGTGGTGATCAATGATGCTTTCCTGTAGATTATGTATTGATCAATGATGCTTTCCTACATATTGTACTTATGTGGTGATAATTGCTGCTCTCCTGCAGATTATATGGTGATCAATGATGCTTTCCTGCAGATTGTACTTATGTGGTGATCAATGATGCTTTCCTGTAGATTATGTATTGATCAATGATGCTTTCCTGCAGATTGTACTTATGTGGTGATCATTGCTGCTCTCCTGCAGATTATATGGTGATCAATGATGCTTTCCTGCAGATTGTACTTATGTGGTGATCAATGATGCTTTCCTGTAGATTATGTAGTGATCAATGATGCTTTCCTGTAGATTATGTAGTGATCAATGATGCTTTCCTACAGATTGTATTTATGTGGTGATCATTGCTGCTCTCCTGCAGATTATATGGTGATCAATGATGCTTTCCTACATATCGTACTTATGTGTTGTTCAAGGATACTTTCTTGCAGATTATATGGTGATCAATGATGCTTTCCTGCAGATTATGTGGTGTTTAAGGATGCTTTCCTGCAGATTGTACTTATGTGGTGATCAATGATTTTTTCCTGCAGATTGTACTCATGTACAGTGTTTAATTTTGTTTTATTTTATATACAGAAATACAAAAACGATATAAAATAATACTTTTTTTCACTGTCTGAACTTTGAAACTTGTTGAAACGAGGTAAGTGAACAACTTCATACTTCACAACTTTGTAACTTTTGTACTAAAATGGCACTTTGAGACTTCATAACTTTGAACGTTACACACGTTGCAACTTTGAAACATGAGAACGTTACACACTTGATCACTTTGCAAACTTTGAAACATGAGAACGGTACACACATGACCACTTTGAAAACTTTGAGAACGGTACACACTTGATCACTTTGCAAACTTTGAAACATGAGAACGGTACACACTTGATCACTTTGCAAACTTTGAGAACGGTACACACTTGATCACTTTGCAAACTTTGAGTACGTTACACACTTTCATGTTCAATGTATCTGTCCTGCCGTGAGATTAGTGAGGCTCTCGTTTCCGGTAAAATGAAGTATCCCTCATTAGCCGGGATTCCATGAAACTAGATATCCCATGATTCAATATCCAAGATGGCTACCATTCCTATACTTCCTCAAGCTTAGTGTATACAGTCTATATAGAGTAATCTCCCTTTGTTCCAACCCTACAATCTATACAGAGTAATATGTCCCATTGTTCCAGCCCTAGAGTCCACACAGAGTGATCTCCCTTTGTCCCACCCATACAGACTATACACAGTAATCTCCCTTTGTTCCACCTATAGAGTCTATACACAGTGATCTCCCCTTTGTTCCAATCCTAGAGTCTATACACAGTGATCTCCCTTTGTACATACTCATAAACTCTAGTCTCAGTACAATGATAACATGTTCAAGCTTGATTACGACCTCGGACTACCACTTCTCGCGCTTGCGCACTTGATACTCTCTTGAACTCTCGCCGACTGTGCCGACACCTACTACTGATTTCACTCCAAGTCTCAAACCTGAAAAATACAAAATTTTGGTTCTAAAAATAGATTCACTCTCAGTCCAAAACTGGAAAAACCCAACTTCTAGTTTTAGCCATTGACCTCTCGTGAACTCACGTGACCTTTCGTGACCCCGACCTCTTGTAACAAAACCTCTCATTGGCTCGTAATCCAAGATTGCCGCCCCCACAGTCTTCCACTTACGGTCATAGACACGATTCCAAACTCAACGATTGGCTCTTTCTCCTTATTGCCATGGCATGACCTCACTTCCGGTATGACATACTTCCGGTTTAACGTCACAAGCGACTCCATGGCACACAATTATAAGCCGGGATTCTGATGACGTCATCAATAACCGTTGAAAAAGCGCCCCCCCCCGGCGGCAAAATTCAAAATGCGTGCCAGGGAGCTGTGTATTACTACTGCCAATTCACAGGTATAATATCCTTATCTTTTTATTACTTTATTTTTAGGTCATGGAATCTCATGTAAGACCCATATTTCTAGTATTATGCCTAAAGTCAACAAATATACATGTGGTTATTATTCAAGTTTACCGGTACCGGGTAATTAACTTGTTATTAAGATTGCAAGATAAAAACAAACAATTATGCTGCAACTGGGGACATGTTTGTATATTGAATACATACATTTGTAAATAATGATGAAATCATTGCTAATTTTAATAAACTTTAAAAAATATAGAAAAATGTCCTATATATGTTTTTATACGTTTTATAAGAACATTTTTACTAGAATGATTGAAATATTATTAAAGTTTCCTACTCATGTTTGGAGTACCATACTGATTTATTTATTCTACTTTTACAAGAAAATGATAAAATTATAAAATAAAAGTTGAGTATGCAGTAAATTTGGTGACTTTGGGCCCAGAATGCTTATACAAAGTAATAATAATTATAACAATAATAATAACAACAACAACAATATATATATACGCTAAAATTGATGCAACTTTGTTATTTTTCTCTATATATTTAATATAAATCAACATTTTTTCAAAACATTCATTGCAAATCAACTTTGATAAAACTTATACCATGAAATTCAGGGCCCGAAGTCATCAAATTTACTCAATACTGAAGCTC